>ONZH01003563.1:0-49841 GCA_900303285.1 Rhinella marina | reverse complement strand
TCCACAAGCCTAAACGGCAACATCTCCAGGGCCAGCAGTTTGGAGATGTGGCAGTTTAAGGCTTGGGCTTGGGGGTGACTCGAGGCGTACTTTCGCCTGCGGTCGAACGCCTGCGAGATGGACAGTTGTTGGGACGAGGAGTGTGAAGGTGCAGGCGAAGAGGCGGGGGAAGGGGAGGCTGAAGGAGAAGGCCCCAAAGTAGCCGAGGCAGAGGCAGATGTGGAGGTGTCCTGGCTGGAGGTCTGGAGCGCATTGGCAGCACACAACAAAGGGGAAGAGGCAGTGGCAGCAAGACCGGGCGCAGGTTGTATTGCGTTTGCTCTCTCCCACTCAGCCCAGTGCTTGAATTCCAAGTGACGTCGCATGCCTGAGGTGGTCATATTGCTCTTCTCAGAGCCCCTACTCAGTTTTGAGTGGCAGAGTGTGCAAACCGCGCTCAGTTTGTCATCCGCACAAACATTAAAAAATCTCCACACCACAGAAGTACGAGGCCTCGATGGGGGAGCTTCGCGCGACTGCCCGCTGCCGGGAACAGCTTCGGCCCTGCTGGCTGTGGCCTCACTTCTCTGTCTGGACTGTCCTCTGCCTATGGACATCCCTCTGCCTGTGGACATCTCTCTGCCTCTGGACATCCCTCTGCCTCTGGACATCCCTCTGCCTCTTGCTGCCTTTCGGTGCTGCGCAGACCACCACCTCTCCACTGCTTTCCTCGCTGGACCTCACCCCTGGCCAAGTGGGGTCGGTCATTTCGTCATCCACCACCTCCTCTTCCACTTCCTCACTCTGCTCCTCCTACTGCCCACTGGACATTCCAACAGCCTCCCTTGATGGCAACTGCGTCTCATCATCATCATCGCTCATGATAACAGATGCTGGCTCAGGGTCCACATCAGCAGGAGATGGCGAATACTCAAGTGTTTGGGCATCACTACAAACAAATTCCTCTGCTAGCTCCTGGGATTCTTCCGGCACATCTGAAAAAGGACCCGAAAAGAGCTCCTTTGAGGGGTCAATGGTGGGATGACTCTGTTGGCCAGGTGTGGAGGAAGGAGGGTCAGAGTGAGACTGTGTGGATGACTGGCTGGTGGACAACTGTGTGGAAGCGCTATCGGCTATCCATTGCACCACCTGTTCAACCTGCTCAGGCCTCAACAGCGGTGTAACCCGCCCCCTGCTTAACTGTCCCATAAAGGCAGGGATTCTGGATGAGCGGGATCCTGGCTGACCCTCACCAGCACGCATTGTATCCCCACTGGCTTCAACAAGGCCCCCAACAGCATTTCCGCGCCCCCGTCCTCGTCCATGTCCTATTCCGCTAGCCCCCCTCCGCATTTTATTTTTTTTTGGTTACAATATTTTGCCTTCACAGCCGTGAAATTATTTTGCAAGAGAACGCACAGTACAGTTGCCAATTATAAGGCCTATATATTTTATAGTTCAAGGTACACAGCCGTGTACTAACTGTTCAGACGGTGTGTATTAACACCAGGTATTTAAATTAGTTTGCAAGAGAACGCACAGTACAGTTGCCAATTATAAGGCCTATATATTTTATAGTTCAAGGTACACAGCCGTGTACTAACTGTTCAGACGGTGTGTATTAACACCAGGTATTTAAATTAGTTTGCAAGAGAACGCACAGTACAGTTGCCAATTATAAGGCCTATATATTTTATAGTTCAAGGTACACAGCCGTGTACTAACTGTTCAGACAGTGTGTATTAACACCAGGTATTTAAATTAGTTTGCAAGAGAACGCACAGTACAGTTGCCAATTATAAGGCCTATATATTTTATA
The DNA here is from genome assembly GCA_900303285.1 of Rhinella marina. Taxonomy (NCBI): domain Eukaryota; kingdom Metazoa; phylum Chordata; class Amphibia; order Anura; family Bufonidae; genus Rhinella; species Rhinella marina. The sequence goes on along the minus strand of ONZH01003563.1, from coordinate 48,043 downwards.
GTTCAAGGTACACAGCCGTGTACTAACTGTTCAGACGGTGGGTATTAACACCAAGTATTTAAATTAGTTTGCAAGAGAACGCACAGTACAGTTGCCAATTATAAGGCCTATATATTTTATAGTTCAAGGTACACAGCCGTGTACTAACTGTTCAGACGGTGGGTATTAACAACAGGTATTTAAATTATTTTGCAAGAGAACGCACAGTACAGTTGCCAATTATAAGGCCTATATATTTTTATAGTTCAAGGTACACAGCCGTGTACTAACTGTTCAGACGGTGGGTTTTAACACCAGGTATTTAAATTAGTTTGCAAGAGAACGCACAGTACAGTTGCCAATTATAAGGCCTATATATTTTATAGTTCAAGGTACACAGCCGTGTACTAACTGTTCAGACGGTGTGTATTAACACCAGGTATTTAAATTATTTTGCAAGAGAACGCACAGTACAGTTGCCAATTATAAGGCCTATATATTTTATAGTTCAAGGTACACAGCCGTGTACTAACTGTTCAGACGGTGGGTATTAACACCAGGTATTTAAATTAGTTTGCAAGAGAACGCACAGTACAGTTGCCAATTATAAGGCCTATATATTTTATAGTTCAAGGTACACAGCCGTGTACTAACTGTTCAGACGGTGTGTATTAACACCAGGTATTTAAATTAGTTTGCAAGAGAACGCACAGTACAGTTGCCTATTATAAGGCCTATATATTTTATATTTCAAGGTACACAGCAGTAGTGCCAAATATAGTTTGGTATGTAGCAGAGCACCTAATACACCACTAATGCCTCTCTCTGTCCCTACTCCAGCAGCTATCCCTGAATACAGCAGCCGTTCTCTGTAAAGTCTATATTGTAGTAAAGCTATCACTGTACTGCACTATAGTAGCCCTGATAAGGGCTTTTAATCACGCTCCTGCCTGTCCAACAGCTAAAACCTGTCTCTCCCTTCTCCAGCCTCTGTCCCTGACTAAGTTCACGCAGCATATGCGTACGAGCAGGAAGAGCTGAGTTTTTAATATTCGAGGTCACATGGTTTTTCCAGCCAATCCATGTAGACGCCGTTTTCGCGCTGCCAGCGTGCTCAGCGTGCCTGTCATACCCCCCTGCATGGTGATTGGTGGAAAAAGAGCGCCAGGGAAGGTGGGAGGGGAAACGAATTCTAAGTGTGCCACTCGAACAAAATCGAGTACGCCGAATAGCGTAGTATTCGATCGAATACCAGCTCGATCGAACACTACTCGCTCATCTCTATTTATTATATAAAAAAAATAAATAAATGGGCCTGCTGTACTGAAACCCACAAACTTGTTCAGTCTGTTTTAATTAAGTGACGTACAGAATGTGTCAACTGGACAGAAAATACGGATTGTAGTGAGTGGACAGCTGAACTGTGACACACAGAATGGTTCCACGCAGCTGTGTGAAATGGATTCGTATCACTGAGCTAAAACAACAAATAAACTATTTTTTTTATATATATTTTTTTTTTATATTTTTTTTTTAGTTTTGTTTTTTTTGGAACGTGACGTGCAGAAACTATCGTAGAGCTAACTCACACCCTGCTGACGGTGGCTATTTTGACTGCGACCCAGACAAATGTCGCACAGAGATTTTTGTGATTAAGCTATATACGTGAGAGCAAAAGACCTTGTTGGATTAAGTGACGTACAGAAAGTGTCACCTGGACAGAAAATACGGATTGTAGTGAGTGGACAGCTGAACTGTGACACACAGAATGGTTCCACGCAGCTGTGTGAAATGGATTCATATCAATGAGCTAAAACAACAAAGAAACTATTGTTTTTATATATATATTTTTTTTAATATTTTTTTTTAGTTTTGTTTTTTTTGGAACGTGACGTGCAGAAACTATCGTAGACCTAACTCACACCCTGCTGACTGTGGGTATTTTGACTGCGTCCCAGACAAATGTCGCACATAGATTTTTGTGATCTAGCTGTATACGTGAGAGCAAAAGACCTTGTTGGATTAAGTGACATACAGAAAGTGTCACCTGGACAGAAAATACAGATTGTAGTGAGTGGACAGCTGAACTGTGACACGCAGAATGGTTCCACGCAGCTGTGTGAAATGGATTTGTATCACTGAGATATAACAATAAAAAAAGGGGTTATATATGGCGATAGCTGCACTACTAGTGCCAGCCAGCCAGCCAAGCCAGGAGACAAAAAAAAATGTCTTGTAGCCCTTAGAAAAGTTGTTGGGTTCTTTTGAGATCACTCCTGCCTAAAAAAGAAGTAAATGCAGGCCCTAACACTCTCCCTGAAACGCAGAAGATCTATCCGTAACGACATCCAGACAGCATCTGAGCCGAGCGCTACGGGCAGTCACTAGTATATTCCAGGGTCACTTGAATCAGGGCAGCCAACCCCTGCTATCGACATGTAAGGGCCCCACGTGATGCTGGGTGTACCGCAGAGTCTCCTGGCTTGTGATTGGCTGAGTTTATAGGCGCCAAAAATGCACAATGCGAAAGTTGCCATTTCCTCGAGCATGGCGAGATACTCGTCCGAGCAGTGAGCACTTACGAGTACCGTAATACTCGAACAAGCACCAAGCTCGGACGAGTATGCTCGCTCATCTCTATTATAAACTTCTTACTTTTCACCAGACAGGGTTAATTTGCATTGACGTCTATTGTTTAATACAATGTTACTGCATTTTATATGTATTTGTGAGGCTCTCCCACTACAAGGTTCTAGTCTAGCTAGAAACTATATATAAGGAGAGCAGTAAGAACCCCTAGTGTTCTGAAGTTAGGGAACAGTGCTTGGAAGAGGAGACTTTGTCAGACTATTGAGTGACCAGAAGACGATGCTGAGACGGGGATACTCTGTCACAAATCCTGATTCATCAGCCTTTGACCAGGCTACCAGCCTTCTGAAGACAGAGAGGGACTGCTAGCTCAGGCCTTTCCTCAGCATCAAACCCGTCTTCTGGCAGGGAGCAGATTGTAGAAGCCAGACCTATGCCTCACCTGCAATATTTTGCACTTGAATTCCTCCATTAAAGAAGCCCACTGGTTTACTGCAGACCCTGACTCTACAGCCTTATTTCCCATTGGGGTTCAACATGCCTTACCATTCCTTCCGGACAGCAGCAACACAGCATTCTTCCTGTTCCTTCTCCTGGTAACTCCAGAAAAGCCTTTCACTTGCATCTTCTTTTCTTCACTGTCCCCACATAGGGGAACATCTCGTTTTTTCCAAAGAAGATGCCACAAAACCCTACCCTGCTCTACAGAAGATACAGAGTTTCCCTGTTGAATACTTCTGAATACTAAACTGAAGCATTGTTATGATTTGTTAGAGCTGATTTGCCTGGGCAAAATGTATCAGGCAGCAAACATCCCGCTGCCTGTCTCTATGCCAGCTACAACTGTTCAAGGGGGTCAGTGACCATGGCAGGAACATTGTGGCAGTTCTGCATTTGAGCCATACACCCATACATCCTGCATAGCGCACATGATAAACACTTTTTCACTGTGCAACACTTTTTTAAAAAGTTCACTGGCTTGAAGAAGGTGCAGGCAATGTCCAGGAGACTCTCTTTGTATTTCAGCCATTCTTATGTGGCAAGGAACACTATCATGGACTTGCAGCAACAGAACAGTTTGCCATTGCACTGCTTGATCCGCGACATTCCAAACGGCTTGGATTCCACCTTGCAAATGCTAGAGCATCTGTATGAGCAGTGTAAAGCCATGAATTATTTTGTCATGTACCAGACCACCCCAGCAACGACCATGTGTTGTTTCAAAGTCAAGCAGAGGCAGTTCATCAGTGATGTCTTTTACATGCTCAGGTCCTTTGAATAGGCCATCAGCAGGGAGAACTGCAGCTTCAACTATGTCACCCCCCTCATCTTTATCTTAGAGAAGATGCTCACACTGATGCAACAAGGGACAGTGGAACAAGAACAGCTTAGGCCTCTGTCACACTAGCGGCAGCACGGATCCGGCAGGTGAAGGGTGCCTCTGGATCCGTGCTGCCATAGGTACATGTGTGGGGCCGGCCCCACATATGTCACATAGTACACAAAAAAAATTATAATAAAAAGTTTGGACCAACGATATATATATATATATATTTTCATAAGTGCATATCCATAAAGCAAAACTATGGGTATATAAAGGTATGATTGCACAACATATAATAAACAATAAGAGTAGAAATAAATTTAAATATATGTGGCGCTATGCCGACTAAAGATAAAAAAGGAAGTCCTTAGTTACACAGATTTGCAAATGCGTGATCATGCCCACTCACCATACGTCACGGTAACTTCCTGTGGAGTGGGTCCCTACACTCGTCTATGCCTCTGTTCAGACTACATCCAAGTCTCCATTGTTCAGGGCGTGTGAAACCAGCTAAATAGGTATCCTACCAGGAAGTCCTAGGTGAATGGCCAGGTGTAATATATACACTCACCGGCCACTTTATTAGGTACACCATGCTAGTAACGGGTTGGACCCCCTTTTGCCTTCAGAACTGCCTCAATTCTTCGTGGCATAGATTCAACAAGGTGCTGGAAGCATTCCTCAGAGATTTTGGTCCATATTGACATGATGGCATCACACAGTTGCCGCAGATTTGTCGGCTGCACATCCATGATGCGAATCTCCCGTTCCACCACATCCCAAAGATGCTCTATTGGATTGAGATCTGGTGACTGTGGAGGCCATTTGAGTACAGTGAACTCATTGTCATGTTCAAGAAACCAGTCTGAGATGATTCCAGCTTTATGACATGGCGCATTATCCTGCTGAAAGTAGCCATCAGATGTTGGGTACATTGTGGTCATAAAGGGATGGACATGGTCAGCAACAATACTCAGGTAGGCTGTGGCGTTGCAACAATGCTCAATTGGTACCAAGGGGCCCAAAGAGTGCCAAGAAAATATTCCCCACACCATGACACCACCACCACCAGCTTGAACCGTTGATACAAGGCAGGATGGATCCATGCTTTCATGTTGTTGACGCCAAATTCTGACCCTACCATCCGAATGTCGCAGCAGAAATCGAGACTCATCAGACCAGGCAATGTTTTTCCAATCTTCTACTGTCCAATTTCGATGAGCTTGTGCAAATTGTAGCCTCAGTTTCCTGTTCTTAGCTGAAAGGAGTGGCACCCGGTGTGGTCTTCTGCTGCTGTAGCCCATCTGCCTCAAAGTTCGACGTACTGTGCGTTCAGAGATGCTCTTCTGCCTACCTTGGTTGTAACGGGTGGCAATTTGAGTCACTGTTGCCTTTCTATCAGCTCGAACCAGTCTGCCCATTCTCCTCTGACCTCTGGCATCAACAAGGCATTTCCGCCCACAGAACTGACGCTCACTGGATGTTTTTTCTTTTTCGGACCATTCTCTGTAAACCCTAGAGATGGTTGTGCGTGAAAATCCCAGTAGATCAGCAGTTTCTGAAATACTCAGACCAGCCCTTCTGGCACCAACAACCATGCCACGTTCAAAGGCACTCAAATCACCTTTCTTCCCCATACTGATGCTCGGTTTGAACTGCAGGAGATTGTCTTGACCATGTCTACATGCCTAAATGCACTGAGTTGCCGCCATGTGATTGGCTGATTAGAAATTAAGTGTTAACGAGCAGTTGGACAGGTGTACCTAATAAAGTGGCCGGTGAGTGTATATATATATATATATATCGTTGGTCCAAACTTTTTATCATACATTCACTTCCTGGTAGGATACCTATTTAGCTGGTTTCACACTCCCTGAACAATGGAAACTTGGATGTAGTCTGAACAGAGGCATAGACGAGTGTAGGGACCCACTCCACAGGAAGTTACCGTGACGTATGGTGAGTGGGCATGATCACGCATTTGCAAATCTGTGTAACTAAGGACTTCCTTTTTTATCTTTAGTCGGCATAGCGCCACATATATTTAAATTTATTTCTACTCTTATTGTTTATTATATGTTGTGCAACCATACCTTTATATACCCATAGTTTTGCTTTATGGATATGCACTTATGAAAAAATATATATATATATATTGTTGGTCCAAACTTTTTATTATAATTTTTATTGTTATATACTGAGCCTCGCATACTACTTTTGGACCTGACGACGCCCATTCACCTAGGACTTCCTGGTAGGATACCTATTTAGCTGGTTTCACACGCCCTGAACAATGGAGACTTGGATGTAGTCTGAACAGAGGCATAGACGAGTGTAGGGACCCACTCCACAGGAAGTTACCGTGACGTATGGTGAGTGGGCATGATCACGCATTTGCAAATCTGTGTAACTAAGGACTTCCTTTTTTATCTTTAGTCGGCATAGCGCCACATATATTTAAATTTATTTCTACTCTTATTGTTTATTATATGTTGTGCAACCATACCTTTATATACCCATAGTTTTGCTTTATGGATATGCACTTATGAAAAAATATATATATATATCGTTGGTCCAAACTTTTTATTATAATTTTTATTGTTATATACTGAGCCTCGCATACTCCTTTTGGACCTGACGACGCCCATTCACCTAGGACTTCCTGGTAGGATACCTATTTAGCTGGTTTCACACGCCCTGAACAATGGAGACTTGGATGTAGTCTGAACAGAGGCATAGACGAGTGTAGGGACCCACTCCACAGGAAGTTACCGTGACGTATGGTGAGTGGGCATGATCACGCATTTGCAAATCTGTGTAACTAAGGACTTCCTTTTTATCTTTAGTCGGCATAGCGCCACATATATTTAAATTTATTTCTACTCTTATTGTTTATTATATGTTGTGCAACCATACCTTTATATACCCATAGTTTTGCTTTATGGATATGCACTTATGAAAAAATATATATATATATATCGTTGGTCCAAACTTTTTATTATAATTTTTATTGTTATATACTGAGCCTCGCATACTACTTTTGGACCTGACGACGCCCATTCACCTAGGACTTCCTGGTAGGATACCTATTTAGCTGGTTTCACACGCCCTGAACAATGGAGACTTGGATGTAGTCTGAACAGAGGCATAGACGAGTGTAGGGACCCACTCCACAGGAAGTTACCGTGACGTATGGTGAGTGGGCATGATCACGCATTTGCAAATCTGTGTAACTAAGGACTTCCTTTTTTATCTTTAGTCGGCATAGCGCCACATATATTTAAATTTATTTCTACTCACATAGTACACAAACACATACATACTTACATGCTCCCGGCACCTCCGCGCAGCACAGTACAGGAGGAGGACGGCGCGCACATAGGATGATTCCCCACAGCGCCCTCTGCTGGGTGCTGTGGGGAATCGTCCTATGTGCGCGCCGTCCTGCTCCTCCTGCGCTGTGGAGACCTGCCGGGAGCATGTAAGTGTGTATGTGTATTTGTATGTGTATATGTCTGTGTATGTTTATGTGTATGTCTGTATGTATGTATGTATGTGTGCAGGTGATGGATCTGTCATGAACTCCATTGAAAGTCAATGGAGGACGGATCCGTTTACCATTGTGTCACACCAAATGGATCCGTCCCCATTGACTTTCATTGGGGGTCATGACGGATCCGTCTTGGTGCAGTTTGCTCTCCGGTCTGAAGATGGAACGGAATGCTTTTAGGAGCATTCCGTTGTCTTTAGTTCAGTTTTGTCCCCATTGACAATGAATGGGGACAAAACTGAAGCGTTTTATTCCGGTATTGAGCCCCTATGACGGAACTCAATACCGAAATTAAAAAACGCTAGTGTGAAAGTATCCTTACACATTTTGCTGGGCACCCTGTAGCTGTTGGAGACCCACACAGATAAAGTCCCAGAATATGAACTCTGTAAGGGTCATTGTGTATATTGTGTATATCTTGTTATCATTCCAGACCTCTCTTGCACAAACATTTCCAAACAAGTCCTTGTTCATTTACAGTTGATAGTAATTCAATCAAATATATTGGAAATTATTTGAACAAACATTTCAGATAAGTCTATTTGTTAATTTACAAGTCATAATGATTCACTCAAATAAATGGGACAATACCTTGCACAAACATTTCAGATAAATCTTTGTTCATTCTATTAGATAAAATGGACAAAGTCTTCCACAAACATTTTAGACAAGTCTGCAGTGAATTCATAGGTCAGGATAGTTTTAAGAGACACAATGAAGTCTAAATGATCAAAAATTCCATCTTTACACTTAATATTAAAGATCAATACAGAGATCTCTCCCAGAGCTGTGACCATGACAATGAGACATCCTCTACTTCTAGAGATTTGTACATCAACATAGAAGAATGTTGTTTACCGTAAGAGCAGTGAGACTATGGAACTCTGGAGGTGGTGAAGGGGAAATCACTAAAAGAGTTCAAGAGTAGCCTGGTAATAATAATATTACATCACTATTACTAGAATTGTGGAGAAGGGTTATTGATTGATGTTGAGAAGGAATTTTATTCCCCAAAAAAGAAGAAAATTGGCTTCTACCTCATGTTTTTTTTTCCTTGCCTCATATTCAGCTTTACAGTATAAAAGGCTGAACTGAATGGATGACCTTCTTTTTTTAGGCTTACAAACTTTGCTACTATGTTATGTCACTCCCGCTGTCTGCCTGGTTACTCTCATGTTCCATACCGTATGACTGCTGCTGCCACCATCATGCCACTGCTGCTGTCTGTCTGCCTACCATCATGTTTTATATCTTATGGCTGCTGCTGCTGTCAGTAATGTGTTTAACAATAGCTATATATTTCAGTGTTACTCTGATATTATTCGCCATAGCTGCTATTGCGTTCAAGAGCTTAAAAGAAAGGAGGAAGGGGAGAAAGAGCGACAATTCATAAAAAAATTACAAAAATAGATAAACATCTTTCATAAAAATCTGATTTCTAGGAGAAGTCAGAGTATCACATACCAATTTTCAGGCCAATTGGAACATATTCAATTCATGTACAATTGATTTGGGTCTGCATCTAATTAAAACAAAAAATTGCTGAATTGGACACAAAACAAATTAAGAAATTCACCCATCTTGAATTAATATTCATCAACACGTAATTCATCATCTGTTCCTGATAACTACGAGAAAGCCTCAGGAGGCTGCACATTCAAAACGTGATATTAGCAGATGCTTTCATAGCATATTACTCTTAGCAGAGAAGATTTGGCAAAGCAAGGCATGTAAACAAAATGCATTCCACTCACTTTAACTCATTAACAAGTGATAAGTTATAGAATAATGTTTTAAGGACCAACCATATTCAATACTTTCTCCTAAATGATAAAATGCAAAATTACTAATGGCAAAGTATATTAACAGTGTGAAGATCTATGATCACACAAATCACATTTTCCAAAAAGCTCTATTAAGCTAGAAAATGTATACTAGGCATTTATTTACAGATAGTTTTAGTAAAATAAATATAACAACATCTAAGTGCTACTTCTAATACAGAAATATTGTCTGCAGTGGAATTGTGCTTGGATAATCCACACAGTTTTAAAGTAGCAGCAAAGTAGATAAGATTTAGGGTGTGGCCACAAGGGGAGGAATTTCCGCAGAAGGATTTCTGCTGCATTTCTACAGCAAAATCCACAATGACAAAATCCATATAAGTTGCCTCATTCACGCGCCATTGATTCACAGTCGTGTGCTATACGTGTTCTCCATGGACAGCACACATACCCATTCATTTTATGTGTGTATTCACAAATGCATGTTTTAGCATGGTCCATTGGTCCGTGGCTTTAGCACAGACGCATGCTCTATTCTGAATAAAGTTGAATGGAGGCAGCACGTCCTTTCAGGTGAATAACCCTTTAATCCGGATGCTACGTTTCGGCCATACATACACCAATACAAAGTAAGTATAAATAGTCATGGAGTGACATGATCAATTAACAGAGGACCATCCCTTACAGGAAAAAATGGGCGTGATAAACAAACATAGAATTACAAATTGTGCATGAAAATAAAGCTCCACATTATTAATGTCAAAAAATGCTCAACATGATAAATGTCAATAAATACAATTGTAGATAGAGTAATAATGTTCACAGATTACCTATATGCAAGCATGTTGTCCAGTTGGAATGTCCAGTAAAATGGTGGATGCACGTGGAACTCTGCAAATAAACACGTAAAGCAGCGCTTGCGTACTGGTGTTCCCGATGTCTGTACTGGCGCATGCGCGCTAGAAAAAGCGCGTCCAGAGCGGATAGAAGTCTAAGGCAATGTGTCTTCGCTTGCGCAGAAGGTACGGGGGAGACGCACGGCCCTGTCATATGAAAATGCCGGAAGCCCGCGCCTGCGCACAGGGAGAATGTGCGTATCTACGCTACAAAAGAAACAAAAAGCCCGCTCCTGCGTACAAGGAGAATGTGCGTATCTACGGTACAAAAGGAGCTGGAAGCCCGCGCCTGCGCATAAGCAAGTTACCTGTATAGGCCAGTCCGGAAGCGCATCTGCCAGGCCTATACAGGTAACTTGCTTATGTGCAGGCGCGGGCTCCCAGCTCCTTTTGTAGCATTTTTGGAAATTAATAATGTGGAGCTTTATTTTCATGCACAATTTGTAATTCTATGTTTGTTTATCAAGCCCATTTTTTCCTATAAGGGATGGGCCTCTGTTAATTGATCATGTCACTCCATGACTATTTATACTCACTTGGTGTATGTATGCTTGAGAAAGGCCTCTGTGGCCGAAACGTGGCATCCGGATTAAAGGGTTATTCACTTGAAAGGACGTGCTGCCTCCATTCAACTTTATTCATATTATTGGTTTTTTGATCGTGTGGGGATTTGCACCATTCCCCCTGGAGGTGTGCACCCATATCTCTGTGACTGTGAGTGCTGTCCTACTTCGTATATTTTTGGAGCATGCTCTATTCTGTCTGTGTTCACGGATCCATCACAGCCATTATAGTCTATGAGTCAGTGAAAACCATGGATGAAACACGGATGCCATCCATGTTTCACGGACCATTAGGAGGAAATGCTTTGAAAGTTAGTTTTCAGATGTGCAGTGTCTGTGAAAGATATGTGACTCACTGAGTGCAAAAAGTGGATACGGCTAAACACGGATACTTTACAGACATCTTCACGGATGAATCACTGACCATATCTGGATTTTATTGTGGACATTGACGTGTCCATGAGGCATTAAATGTGAATTTGTCTCAGATTTGTTGGGGAACTGAGGATGTCAACTCATTCTGCGGATATTCACAGCAGATTGCGTCATTTACAATCCATAGGGTGAAATCTGCAGCAGATTGGCCACAGTTCCAAATATGAAGCATAGGGGATTTTGCTGATGGATTCACCCTATGCACTGCAAAGGATGAAATGTATGGTGGATATGTACAGAATACATTGACATACTGGGGCTTTAAAATCCACCAAGGGTAAATTTATGCTGCATCATCCACTTAACTAGTGCTAAAAAATTCTAACTCATTTACCATATGCAAATCTGCACTTTTTTAAAGTACAAGGAAAGTAAAGCATAAACCAAAATTCAAAAAAACAAAAAAAAACAAAACTAAAGTTCCATGCCTCACAGGTATACAAAAAATTTTGGACCTAAAAATGACAATATGATAAAAGGAGATTTACTTTCAAAGTATTATTGACGGGGCAACATAGCTACCTATCTTAACCTGTTTCCACTTGGCAGAGTAATATTGCTGGAGGGTGGCTACTAATCAAAACCAGGCTCCTACTTTAGGGGGAAGAAAATATCTATTGTTTAGGGCTCATGCACATGGCCGTTGCTTGGCAATTTGCGGTCCACAATGCACGGGCATCATCTGTGCGGCTGCCACAAATGGATCCAGACCCATCCAACTTGAATTGGTCAGTGATCTGTCCACACTGCAAGAAAATAGAGCAAGGCACGGAGAGAAACCCCACAAATCTATGATGCAATGTGTACATAGCCAGAGCGTGTATATTGCGGAGCCACTGTTTATGGGCTGCAATACGGGCACGGCCAGGCAAGGCCATGTGCATGAGGCCTTAAATCTTGTTTTTATGCTAATCATGTTTTGAATTTGGAATATTTTTTAATAATTTGTGTTATTCATGTCAATATCCATATAAAAAAACATAAATTCCTGTAGTACTAAATAGGTGCCACTTCTTGGTCTGTACAGATCACTTTACAGCAGTTATCTGCCTACAAACAGGATTAGAAGGACAGTAATCACCTATATACAGATAACAAAGGATCTGCCATTCACATAGGTATATCACAGCTAATCTATTCCCTCCTGACCTCTGCACAGCTCATTCAGCATGCCTAGAAAACTCTCCAATTGAAATCAATGAGATCCTCCTGTCCATTTTGTCTATGACCCATAGTGGATGTGCAGTGACCAGGCCGCAGGGGCATGTGAGTGGGGCTAATGTGGTGGATATGGACTGAGGAATAGTCTCTACTCACAGTTAGCAGCTCCCTAGGTCAGCGGGTGCAGTGAGTGGAAGGATAGCACTAGATTCCTTAGGTGCAATCTCAGGATTACAGGGGCTCTTCTGCTGGATGGTAGTCCAGGTGCCATTGATGGCCTGGGTTTAAGGTACAGGTAAGGCAGGATCCCTGATATCTTTGTGACGCCAGCATCCTTGGGTGTAAGTAGGCGATGAGTTCACACAATAAGAAGACCAGTTCTCTTAACAAATTCCCAATAGTTTACTGAAGCTAATACAAAGGTGATCAATGTGCAAAAAATTAATTTACAGCAAGGTATATTCTACAATGCTTCAGGTTAGTTCCCAAAAGTTGCATAAGGGGTTGTTTTCCTCTATAGCAATCAATCTTCCTCACTTGTTTCTCCAGGCTGGAGGAATGTACTATGTCTGCTGTATTGTATAGTCATATACTTTTGTTCACAATACATGCGTTAAGCTCTGCACGAATACTATCTCCTAACAGGTGGCCTTTCTGTCTTTAGTGTATAGAAAAAAAGAAAAAAGCGAGGGTTAATCAAATCTAGGGAAAGAATACTTCCACAAGATCAGAGAAACAAGAGGCGCCAGTGGAGTGAACGTATCACTATCTGGTGAATTAATTACCAGTGAGAGTTATTAGTGCTGAGAATAGTATAGTAGTTAAAAACAAAAAGAAGGGAAAGATTACAGAAGATCCAGGCAACCCAGAGAGGGAGTGAGAATATTGGCAAAGGAAGTTAATTTTTATTTATCAGCTTTAGCCTCCTCTGCTCTTGGTGGAGAGATACCAAGCTACCAGCTGCCCACCATGACTAAAGACAGAAAGAGCAAGAAATAGCGTAACACACTATTTAAAAAACCCTTTTATCAGCTCCAATTTCTTAAGTATATTGTTGGAATCTGAAATACGGCCAGGAGCATGGCCAATATAGAGCCGGATAGGGAAATATCCCCTTACTGGGGGTGAATGGATACAATGAGTATTAGTAGTTAAATATTCGCAATGATTCTCCCAAGAGTGTGGAGAGGATGATACTGAGATTGTGGTATACCAGAAGGTGACGATACAATACAATAAAAATAGAGGACTACTTATTAGAGATGAGCGAGTAGTGAAATATTCGAAAGTTCGAAATTCGATTCGAATAGACCGCGAAATTCGACTATTCGACCGAATATCGAATCCCATTAAAGTCTATGGGAAAAAAATGCTCGCCACTTGGAAATCTCAATTCGACCACTTGGAGATCACCAAGTCCACCCTGAAACCTCAGAAAAGGATGCCAACACTGCTGGAATGCAACTGGGACAGCAGGGGAAGCATGTCTGGGTGCATATAACGCGCCCAAGTCGCACTATTACGCCACTATCACAGCCTCTCAACAATACACTCCAAAGACAATCTAATCTCTCTGTAAAGTGAGACCATACAAGGAAACCTTCTTTCCTCTACATTGCCATGGACCCCAAGCCAAACTAGACAAAAAAGAAGATGAAATTCTGCACCCCTTAAAATCACGTTGCCTATGACAACCACAGATGGCATAGGCAAGGGGGAAAGCAAATAGACCCCACCCCTAATTGTCATTGTGTGTGTGTGTGAAATGTGGTCAGACATGTCTTCTTTAAAATGTAAAAACAACTCAAACACATGCAGAAGCCTTAAAATGCCCAAATTGTTGGCGCTAGAGATATCAGTGACCCGACCTGGCCCAGTGTCATGTCTAGCAGGTAAAGCAGTGGGGATGTGGAGGGATGCGTAGGACCGCAAAAGGCAGGAAGAGGCCGTGGGCTGGCCAGAGGCTCATGGAAAATTTTGTGGAGGCCCAAGAGGTGAGACCTCTTAAAGATTTTGTGGAGGCCCAAGAGGTGAGACCTCTTAAAGATTTTGTGGAGGCCCAAGAGGTGAGACCTCTTAAACATTTTGTGGAGGCCCAAGAGGTGAGACCTCTTTAAAATTATGTGGAGGCCCAAGAGGTGAGACCTCAAAGATTTTGTGGAGGCCCAAGAGGTGAGACCTCTTAAAGATTTTATGGAGGCCCAAGAGGTGAGACCTCTTAAAGATTTTGTGGAGGCCCAAGAGGTGAGACCTCTTAAAGATTTTGTGGAGGCCCAAGAGGTGAGACCTCTTAAAGATTTTGTGGAGGCCCAAGAGGTGAGACCTCTTAAAATTATGTGGAGGCCCAAGAGGTGAGACCTCTTAAAGATTTTGTGGAGGCCCAAGAGGTGAGACCTCTTAAAGATTTTGTGGAGGCCCAAGAGGTGAGACCTCTTTAAAATTATGTGGAGGCCCAAGAGGTGAGACCTCTAAAGATTTTGTGGAGGCCCAAGAGGTGAGACCTCTTAAAGATTTTGTGAGGCCCAAGAGGTGAGACCTCTTAAAGATTTTGTGGAGGCCCAAGAGGTGAGACCTCTTAAAGATTTTGTGGAGGCCCAAGAGGTGAGACCTCTTAAAGATTTTGTGGAGGCCCAAGAGGTGAGACCTCTTAAAATTATGTGGAGGCCCAAGAGGTGAGACCTCTTAAAGATTTTGTGGAGGCCCAAGAGGTGAGACCTCTTAAAGATTTTGTGGAGGCCCAAGAGGTGAGACCTCTTAAAATTTTGTGGAGGCCCAAGAGGTGAGACCTCTTAAAAATTTGTGGAGGCCCAAGAGGTGAGACCTCTTAAAATTTTGTGGAGGCCCAAGAGGTGAGACCTCTTAAAAATTATGTGGAGGCCCAAGAGGTGAGACCTCTTAAAATTATGTGGAGGCCCAAGAGGTGAGACCTCTTAAACATTTTGTGCAGGCCCAAGAGGTGAGACCTCTTAAAAATTATGTGGAGGCCCAAGAGGTGAGACCTCTTAAACATTTTGTGCAGGCCTAAGAGGTGAGACCTCTTAAAAATTATGTGGAGGCCCAAGAGGTGAGACCTCTTAAAAATTATGTGGAGGCCCAAGAGGTGAGACCTCTTAAAAATTATGTGGAGGCCCAAGAGGTGAGACCTCTTAAACATTTTGTGGAGGCCCAAGAGGTGAGACCTCTTAAAAATTATGTGGAGGCCCAAGAGGTGAGACCTCTTAAAAATTATGTGGAGGCCCAAGAGGTGAGACCTCTTAAACATTTTGTGCAGGCCCAAGAGGTGAGACCTCTTAAAAATTATGTGGAGGCCCAAGAGGTGAGACCTCTTAAAAATTATGTGGAGGCCCAAGAGGTGAGACCTCTTAAACATTTTGTGGAGGCCCAAGAGGTGAGCCATAAACATATACATTTTTCTTATTTACGGAGCAATTCTACGGCGGTTAAGGAGGAGGAGGAGGAGGTGGAGGAGGAAATGGCACTTCATACAGATGGCACTTCACTTTTGGCTGCTTTCCACGGTTGGAGAAGCAAAGTCCGGGTCAATCCACTTGCTGTTCATTTTGATTAGCGTCAGCCTGTCCGCACTGTCGGTTGACAGGCGGCTGCGCTTATCGGTTATAATGCCCCCGGCTGCGCTGAACACCCTTTCTGATAGCACGCTGGCGGCAGGGCAGGCAAGCACCTCCAAGGCGTACAGGGACAGTTCCAGCCACGTGTCCAACTTGGAGACCCAGTAAGTGTAGGACGCCGAGGGATCGGGGAGGACAGGGGTACGGTCTGCCAGGTACTCCCGCAACATCCGCCGATACTTGTCCCTCCTGCTGATAGCGGGCCCCGCAGTGATGGAAGTTGCACGAGGGGGTGCCATGAACGTGTCCCACACCTTGGAGAGTGTTCCCCTGGTGGCTGTGGGCCTGATTGATGTTGTGGGACTCTGGGAGACCCTCTCCTCTCTGCCGCCAGCGATGGTGGGTGGGAAAATCTCCATCATGTTCTGCACGAGTTCCCTCTGGTATTCCAGCAATCGATTCGTCCTCTCCTCTACCGGAATAAAAGAGGAGACGTTATCTTTATACCGGGGGTCCAGGAGTGCGAAGACCCAGTACAGTTTGTTCTCCACTATCCGGACAACACGTGTGTCCCGGGAAAAGCAGCCCAGCATGAAGTCAGCCATGTGTGCCAGACTCTGAATAGGCATGACCTCACTGCCCCCACCAGAAGGATCACTTGCCATTTCCTCCTCTTCCTCTTCCGCCTCCTCTCCGCCCCATCCGCGCTGAACCAATGGGACGCACACAGCCTGACTGCTACCCTCGCCGCCAGCATCCTCCTCCTCTTCCACAGCCACCTCCACGTCGTCCTCCTCCTCATCCTCCTCCTCCTGCAACTGCCACCGTGAAGCAGACAAAAGTGTGGTCTGACTGTGTAGCTCCGTTGCGTCTCCTCCTACCCCCGTCTCCTCTGCGTGCAATGCGTTCTCCCTTATTGCGATGAGCGATTCTTTAAGGACGCCTAGGAGCGGGATGGTTACGCTCACTATAGCGTCCTCGCTGCTGACCTTCTTGGTGGACTCCTCAAAGATACGCAGTACATCGCATATGTCTGCCATCCATGGCCACTCGTGGTTGGCAAACTGAGGGAGCTGAGTTGGAGGCACGCGTGGATTCATAATCTGGTACTCCATCAATGCTCTCTGCTGCTCACACACCCTGGCCAACATGGAATAGGTGGAATTCCAGCGAGTCGGCAGGTCGCACAACAGCCGATGTTCAGGCAAATGGAGGCGTTGCTGGAGTTTTTTTAAGCTAGCAGCAGCTACAGTTGACTTCCGAAAGTGAGCGCACAAGCGCCGCACTTTCACCAGTAGCTCTGCCAGGTTGGGGTAAGTCTTCAGAAATTTTTGGACTACCAGATTAAAAACGTGGGCCAGGCATGGTACGTGATTGAGTTCGGCAAGCTCCAGAGCCGCCACCAGGTTACGGCCGTTATCGCACACGACCATGCCTGGTCCTAGCTGCAGCGGCGACAGCCACATCTCCGTCTGCTGCAATATGGCGTCCCTCACCTCTGGGGCGCTGTGCTTCCTGTCGCCCAAGCTGATGAGCTTTAGCACCGCCTGCTGACGTCTCCCCGCACCAGTGCTGCAACGCTTCCAGCTAGCGGCTGAGGGAGATGTTAAGGCACAGGAGGAGGAGGAGGAGGAGGAGGAGGGGGGTTTATCAGAACCCATGCTGGCAATCTTGGGTGGGGGTGGTAGGTAGGCCGTCTCTGTTTGCGACCCCGTCCCCGCTTCCACTACATTCACCCAGTGTGCCGTCAAAGAGATGTAGCGTCCCTGGCCGCAAGCGCTTGTCCACGAGTCGGTGGTCAAGTGGACCTTTGCGCTGACTGCGTACCTCAGGGCCCGCCTGATGTTACGCGACACGTGCTGGTGCAGGGCGGGGACGGCACTCCGGGAAAAGTAGTGGCGGCTAGGGACGGAATAGCGAGGTGCGGCAGCCGCCATCAGGTCGCGGAAGGCCTGCGTCTCCACAAGCCTAAACGGCAACATCTCCAGGGCCAGCAGTTTGGAGATGTGGCAGTTTAAGGCTTGGGCTTGGGGGTGACTCGAGGCGTACTTCCGCCTGCGGTCGAACGCCTGCGAGATGGACAGTTGATGGGACGAGGAGTGTGAAGGTGCAGGCGAAGAGGCGGGGGAAGGGGAGGCTGAAGGAGAAGGCCCCAAAGTAGCCGAGGCAGAGGCAGATGTGGAGGTGTCCTGGCTGGAGGTCTGGACCGCAGTGGCAGCACACAACAAAGGGGAAGAGGCAGTGGCAGCAGGACCGGGCGCAGGTTGTATTGCGTTTGCTCTCTCCCACTCAGCCCAGTGCTTGACTTCCAAGTGACGCCGCATGCCTGAGGTGGTCAGATTGCTCTTCTCAGAGCCCCTACTCAGTTTTGAGTGGCAGAGTGTGCAAACCGCGCTCAGTTTGTCATCCGCACAAACATTAAAAAATCTCCACACCACAGAAGTACGAGGCCTCGATGGGGGAGCTTCACGCGACTGCCCGCTGCCGGGAACAGCTTCGGCCGTGCTGGCTGTGGCCTCACTACTCTGTCTGGACTGTCCTCTGCCTCTGGACATCCCTCTGCCTGTGGACATCCCTCTGCCTGTGGACATCCCTCTGCCTCTGGACATCCCTCTGCCTCTGGACATCCCTCTGCCTCTGGACATCCCTCTGCCTGTGGACATCCCTCTGCCTCTTGCTGCCTTTTTCGGTGCTGCGCAGACCACCACCTCTCCACTGCTTTCCCCGCTGGACATCACCCCTGGCCAAGTGGGGTCGGTCATTTCGTCATCCACCACCTCCTCTTCCTCACTCTGCTCCTCCTCCTGCCCACTGGACATTCCAACAGCCTCCCTTGATGGCAACTGCGTCTCATCATCATCATCGCTCATGATAACAGATGCTGGTTCAGGGTCCACATCAGCAGGAGATGGCGAAAACTCAAGTGTTTGGGCATCACTACAAACAAATTCCTCTGCTAGCTCCTGGGATTCTTCCGGCACATCTGAAAAAGGACCCGAAAAGAGCTCCTGGGAGGGGTCAAGGGTGGGATGACTCTGTTGGCCAGGTGTGGAGGAAGGAGGGTCAGAGTGAGACTGTGTGGATGACTGGCTGGTGGACAACTGTGTGGAAGCGCTATCGGCTATCCATTGCACCACCTGTTCAACCTGCTCAGGCCTCAACAGCGGTGTAACTCGCCCCCTGCTTAACTGTCCCATAAAGGCAGGGATTCTGGATGAGTGTGATCCTGGCTGACCCTCACCAGCACGCATTGTATCCCCACTGGCTTCAACAAGGCCACCAACAGCATTTCCGCGCCCCCGTCCTCGTCCACGTCCGATTCCGCTAGCCCCCCTCCGCATTTTATTTTTTTTTTGTTGCAAATACAATATTTGGGTATATAATTAGGTATGTGAAATAATTTAGCAAGAGAACGCACAGTACAGTGGCCAATTAAAAGGCCTAGATATTGTATATTTCAAGGTACACAGCCGTGTAGTAACTGAACAGACGGTGGGTATTTACACCAGGTATGTGAAATAATTTAGCAAGAGAACGCACAGTACAGTGGCCTATTAAAAGGCCTAGATATTGTATATTTCAAGGTACACAGCCGTGTAGTAACTGAACAGACGGTGGGTATTTACACCAGGTATGTGAAATAATTTAACAAGAGAACGCACAGTACAGTGGCCTATTAAAATGGCCTAGATATTGTATATTTCAAGGTACACAGCCGTGTAGTAACTGAACAGACGGTGGGTATTTACACCAGGTATGTGAAATAATTTAACAAGAGAACGCACAGTACAGTGGCGTATTAAATGGCCTAGATATTGTATATTTCAAGGTACACAGCCGTGTAGTAACAGAACAGACGGTGGGTATTTACACCAGGTATGTGAGATAATTTAGCAAGAGAACGCACAGTACAGTGGCCTATTAAAATGCCTAGATATTGTATATTTCAAGGTACACAGCCGTGTAGTAACTGAACAGACGGTGGGTATTTACACCAGGTATGTGAAATAATTTAGCAAGAGAACGCACAGTACAGTGGCCTATTAAAATGCCTAGATATTGTATATTTCAAGGTACACAGCCGTGTAGTAACTGAACAGACGGTGGGTATTTACACCAGGTATGTGAAATAATTTAGCAAGAGAACGCACAGTACAGTGGCCTATTAAATGGCCTAGATATTGTATATTTCAAGGTACACAGCCGTGTAGTAACAGAACAGACGGTGGGTATTTACACCAGGTATGTGAGATAATTTAGCAAGAGAACGCACAGTACAGTGGCCTATTAAAATGCCTAGATATTGTATATTTCAAGGTACACAGCCGTGTAGTAACTGAACAGACGGTGGGTATTTACACCAGGTATGTGAAATAATTTAACAAGAGAACGCACAGTACAGTGGCCTATTAAATGGCCTAGATATTGTATATTTCAAGGTACACAGCCGTGTAGTAACAGAACAGACGGTGGGTATTTACACCAGGTATGTGAGATAATTTAGCAAGAGAACGCACAGTACAGTGGCCTATTAAAATGCCTAGATATTGTATATTTCAAGGTACACAGCCGTGTAGTAACTGAACAGACGGTGGGTATTTACACCAGGTATGTGAGATAATTTAGCAAGAGAACGCACAGTACAGTGGCCTATTAAAAGGCCTAGATATTGTATATTTCAAGGTACACAGCCGTGTAGTAACTGAACAGACGGTGGGTATTTACACCAGGTATGTGAAATAATTTAGCAAGAGAACGCACAGTACAGTGGCCAATTAAAAGGCCTAGATATTGTATATTTCAAGGTACACAGCCGTGTAGTAACTGAACAGACGGTGGGTATTTACACCAGGTATGTGAAATAATTTAGCAAGAAAACGCACAGTACAGTGGCCTATTAAATGGCCTAGATATTGTATATTTCAAGGTACACAGCCGTGTACTAACTGAACAGACGGTGGGTATTTACACCTGGTATACAAAAAGGGTATTGCAGGCACACAGAACCCAGAACACTAGAGCCAAATAAACTGTATTTAAAAAAATAAAATAAAATTCACAGCCGTATACTGCCAGATCAGATGGTGCATATACACACTAGTTATATAACAGGGTTTTTCAGCCAAAAAGAACGCTGAACAGTAGTGCCAAATATAGTTTGGTATGTAGCAGAGCACCTAATACACCACTAATGCCTCTCTCTGTCCCTACTCCAGCAGCTATCCCTGAATACGGCAGCCGTTCTCTGTAAAGTGTATCTTGTAGTAAAGCTATCACTGTAGTGCACTATAGTAGCCCTGATAAGGGCTTTTAATCACGCTCCTGCCTGTCCAACTGCTAAAACCTGTCTGTCCCTTCTCCAGCCTCTGTCCCTGACTAAGTTCACGCAGCATATGCGTACGAGCAGGAAGAGCTGAGTTTTTAATATTCGAGGTCACATGGTTTTTCCAGCCAATCCATGTAGACGCTGTTTTCGCGCTGCCAGCGTGCTCAGCGTGCCTGTCATACCCCCCCTGCATGTTGATTGGTGGAAAAAGAGCGCCAGGGAAGGTGGGAGGGGAAACGAATTCTAAGTGCGCCATCGCCGTTATACTCGATTGAAATCGAGTATGCCGAATAGCGTAGTATTCGATCGAATACCGGCTCGATCGAACACTACTCGCTCATCTCTACTACTTATAGCTACTTACTAAGATTAGCTCGTGTTAATTAAAATGCAGTGGTGGCATCTAATAGTGGTAAAAACAGTAGTAATATAGAATCAAATAAATCAAACTCACTTCACTGGGGGGGGGGGGTCTGTCAGGATAAGCACATGACACCTGCGGCACCCACAGCCCCCCTAGCCGGTATCCCCTGTATTTGTTGGAATGGGTAATTGATGGCAGCTCAAACTCCAAGCTTCTGATCAAAAACCTTTATTGAAAGAATATGCGGCTCAACTCGTTTCGGGGTATAAACTGGTGACCCCTTCATCAGGAGCAGTAAAAAGCACACACCTCAAACATACATTATTATATATAAATCATTCTGTCTTGAGTCCCTCCTTGTTCCTTCCAGGTACAGCATGTGTTTCGGCGTGCGGTCCATTGTGGAGCGCAACTTCCGGTCTCGGGATGGCGTACTTCCTGTAGGTGATGCGTTCCACCGTGGAACGCACCAGAGTTCATATTGGAGACCAGCAATTAAAATTACACTGAGTAAGTTAACAACAAATACAGGATCTATACATATAGTTCTAATTTCTTACATGTTTAACCAGTATTGTATCTCCCAGTTCTTTGTTTTTAAAACAAATATAATTAATATTGCATAAATCTGGTTCGGAAAGCGTCCTGGGGTGACGTACTTACGGTGACCAATGCGTTCCACTGTGGAACGCATGAGAATTCGTATTAAAGACATGCGATTAGAGTTATACTGAGTAAATAAACACAGATACGGAATCTATATATATGGGTCTAGTTTTTTATGTGGTTTAACTAGTATTGTATCTCACAGTTCTTTGTTTTTTTACATATATTTACAATTAGTTCTACATGAATCTGGTTTAAGGTGCGTTCCACTGTGGAAGGCATAAGCACTTCAGCCATACGAATAGTGTTTGATCTTGGTAGTTATATTTTTTGGTTCCATCTTCTGGAACATTATTTGTCAGGTCTCTATAGTCTTGCCTGGTAAACCATATATGTATAGATACCTGTACAAGTACTTATATATATTTAACAAGCTATTGCCTATAATGGGATTTCCTATATGTTATACTAGGGAGTTTTCATATATCAAATATTAACATGTATAAGATGTAAAAAATATATATATATATAAAAAGTAATAAAGACCGCAAAATCAATAATATATACCGGTAATATGAATAAATAATCTTATTAAAAGTCTAATTAAAAAAGCTTTAAGTAAAACTGCACTAGAGTATATTGATGATGGATATAAAATGAGCTAATAATTAATTTATTCCACCGATTCATTTAAACCAAATGGTGTTAGTGTGTTCAGTTTGTACATCCAGTACATTTCCTTTCTACAGAGATTTTGAAAAGAATCAGCCACATGTTCTATTGGAGTCACTTTCAGTTTTGAGGAGTCGCCATTATGACAAGTTGGAAAGTGGCGTGAGATACTATGGGTACTAATTTTCCTTTTTATGTTTGATCTATGTTCAGACATCCGTTCCCGTAACATTTGAGTTGTCCGTCCTACATAGTACTGACCACAGGGGCAGATATATTACAAAAGAAGTGCTACAATTCACCTCTTGTTTAATCAGAATAGAATTTTTTAAGGCAGGGGTTAGGATTTCCTTAGTGCCGTGTTTGATCATCTTGCAGCATTTGCATTTAGGTATTCCGCATTTAAAAGAACCCACTCTACCGCATCTTTCTTGTAAGGGCTTAGTGTTGCTTCCTGCTGCTATTCGGGGGCAAGAGGGAGCTAAAATGTTTTTCAAAGTTTTGGCTCTGCGAAAGATGACCCCTGGTTATTTAGGTAATTGTGCCCTAGGATCGGGTCTTTTAATAGTATAGGCCAATGTTTTGTTAGAGTTTGTCTGATTGTAAGGTGTTTTAAACTGTATCTAGTTATAAGGCTTATTTGGGGTTTTTTTGCGGTATTTTCAGTTGTAATGGCCTTGCTTTTCAAACTGTCTTTCTGATTTTCTGTCAGTATTCTTTTTATTGATTCTTTAACTAATTGTCGGGGGTATCCCTTCTCACGAAATCTACTTTTTAGTGTGTTTATTTGTTCTAACATGATGGTATCTTCAGAGCAGTTCCTGCAAATTCTTTTCATTTGCCTGAAAGGTATGTTTTATTTCTACTTATGGTGGTGCCAAATGGCAAAGTCAAGGTAGCTGTTAGCATCAACTGTTTTAAAGTGAGTCTTGGTGGATATTCTATTTCTGTTACTACTTGTGAAGATCAAGAAAGACAATTTCTGCTGGAGGATACATTAGGGTGAAATGTAACTGCCAAGTGTTAGAATTAACACCCTGTACAAAAGATTCCAGATCAACTGTCGTTCCCTGCCAAATGATAATGATGTCATCTATATATCTCTTTTATAATACTATATCCGGATGTTGTAGGAATTCGCTTTCAAAGATACCCATAAAGAGGTTTGCGTAGGACAGGGCAAATTTGGTGCCCATCGCAGTACCTCTTTCTTGGATATAGATGGCGTCATTGAAACTGAAATAATTATGGGATAGGATGAATTTGATGACCTTTAACACAAAAACTTCTGTGTTACTGGTATCTGAGGGTCAGTGTCTAAAAATTTTTCCACTGCTTTCAAACCGAGAGAGTGCATTATATTGCTATATAATGACGTGACATCTAGGGTCACCCAATGGACCGCACGCCGGAACACATGCTGTACCCAGAAGGAACAAGGAAGGACTCAAGACGGGGTATATGTAATACATGTATGTTTGAGGTATATGCTTTTTACTGCTCCTAATGAAGGGGTCACCAGTTTATACCCCGAAACGTGTAGAGCCACAGATTCTTTCAATAAAGGTTTTTGATCAGAAGCTTGGAGTTTGAGCTGCCATCAATTACCCATTCCAACAACTACAGGCAATACCGGCTAGGGGGGCTGTGGGTGCCGCAGGTGTAGTGCTTATCCTGACAGAACCCCCCCCCCCCCCCGTGAAGTGAGTTTAGTTTATTTGATTCTATATTACTACTGTTTTTACCACTATTAGATGCCACCACTGCATTGTAATTAACACAAGCTAATCTTAGAAAGTAGCTATAAGTGGTCCTCTATTTTTATTGTATTGTATCGGCACCTTCTGGTATATTACAATCTCAGTATCATCCTCTCCACACTCTTGGGAGAATCGTTGCAAATATTTAACTACTAATACTCATTGTATCCATTCACCCCCAGTAAGGGGATCTTTCCCTATCTTGCTCTATATTGGCCATGCTCCTGGCCGTATTTCAGATTCCAACAATATACTTAAGAAATTGGCGCTGATAAAAGGGTTTTTTAAATAGTGTGTTACGCTATTTCTTGCTCTTTCTGTCTTTAGTCATGGTGGGCAGCTGGTAGCTTGGTATCTCTCCACCAAGAGCAGAAGAGGCTAAAGCTGATAAATAAAAATTAACTTCCTTTGCCAATATTCTCACTCCCTCTCTGGGTTGCCTGGATCTTCTGTAATCTTTCCCTTCTAGGGGCTGGTACATGGAACTAACTATGGAGGTTAGATAGCTCTCCACAATGGCTGCTGAGTTGTTGCTTCTACCTCAGACAACACACACTGCACTGACTTCATTCTTGGGGAAAAAGGGGTTGAGTCAGCCCTTGGAGTTTTTTTAAAATTTTTTAAAAACTATTTGAAAACAGTGAAATTAGTTTGATGTGTGACTTCTTGACACCCTGATTATTTAATGATCTCTTCTTATATGCAAACAGGGAGTGAAGTGACAATCAGGTAAGAGTAGCCAAATAGCAGACTCTTCTCCCGGTGCCAGAATTCTTTTCACTGTGTAAGAAGCCTCCCTCATTGGGGGAATTTATCATGAGGGAAGTCTTGACATCAGTCTTGTAGAAGTCTACATTGATGTAATTTGGGCTATATTTTTCAACTATCCCACAATGCTTTTTTAATTTAATGTACTATCTTAATATGTAACTGTTCTTTTTATGGCACTCCTTTACTGGAGTAAAATTGTAACAATTTATTGTTATTGTTCAATTGCAGTTGATTAATTTATCTTAACCACTTCCAGTCTGCCCATTGACTATAAACATCCTGGTAGTGGATCTCTGTCTCTGAATGGACGTTTTGAAACGTCCTTGAGCTTTGCCCCCTGTGTGCAGCACCTGTACATAGAAGCTCCATGACTCAGCTGCCTCCTGACAGCCAAGAACATGGAGCTTTAACCTGAGACCTTTTTTCCTGGCCTCCAGGCTTTTGATCACTCTGACAAGCTGTCAAAGCCATCACAAATGCTTGTACTATCTCCCTCTCATTACTGCCGGTCACAGAGCAGTTTATAACCACATATGGGGTCTTTCTGCAAACTTCAGAATCAGGAAAATAAATATTCAGGTTTGATTTGCAGTTTACCCTTGCTATCTTATAGGAAAAATGTATTACAAAATTGAAAATCTGCAAAAAAAATATATTTATTTTTAAATTTCACCTTCCTTCTGTTTTAATTCTTGTGGGAAATCTAAAGGGTTAACAAACTTTGTAAAAATCAGTTTGGATTACATTGGGGGCTGTAGTTTCTAAAATATGATAATTTATGGGAGGTTTCTATTATTTAAGCCCATCAAAGTCACTTTAGAACTGCAAAGGTCCTTTAAAATGAACTATTGGAAATTTTCATGAAAATCTTAAAAATTACATCTAAAATTGGAAGCCTTCTAACATCCTCAAAAAATAAAATTACATGTCCAAAATTATGCCAACATAAAGTGGACATATGGTGAATGTTCATTAATAACAATTTTATTAGATATCCCTATGCAACTTAAAAGCAGAGAAATTAATATTTTAAAAAATTTTGATTTTTTTTCAAAATCTTCTGTAAATTTTGGATTTTTTATAAATATTCAAAACAGGCAATTCAAAATATCTCAACATTTTTTGAGCAGATGAACCTGAAAAGCTTTAAAGCCCGATTTTGATACCTTTTGAGGAGAGAATTTCTGAGTGCCAGGCTTGATAAATTCCCACTATGTTTTTTCTGAAACACAGCTGTATTTCAGAATGAAACACAGTTCTGTAATTGCTAGTGATTGTGTTAAATAATGCTAAGATCATCATATGGACCACAACCAGTGAACTCCACAACTGCTACCAACCTTCCAAATCCTCTCCGGTTGATAAAAAGCTAAGGTTACCTCTAGATTCTTCACGAGACCATGCCCAGCCTTCTGATCCTGATTGTCTTTTTGTCCTATATCTCTGTTGGGCCGATCAGCCAGAGCTTGTCTGGTCTTCATGGTAACCTTGCAGGAACTGTCTGATCCCCCCCAGCACAATCACCCACACTAGAACAGCAGCAGCTGGGTGGAAAGGAAGATGTTACAGGTGAATACCTCACAGATTGTCTGCATTGGTCAAGTCATGCCGACATGTTTTCACTGAAGCAAGAAGAATATAGACTATCCCAGGACAGTGACGTGTCAGGATCAAAACGGCAGGGAATGGTGAGCATTACTCCTTTGTTAGTCTGGTGGCTGCATTCATGATACAGTAGATCACAAAGGAGCTTGCCAATTCAGACGACAAACAGTTCAAATGCCTTCAGATTAGCATGCACATTAGTTTCTATAAGATTAACATGCAGTTTATCCATTAGTGTCTGTAATGTAATGGATCTGGTACTGCGTCTTCCTTAAAGCCATGATAGTAGTGTTAACACAACCTTAGTAGTCAGTTACAAAAGCATGTAGAGAATAGTATAATATACTTGAGTGTTTTGACCTCTCTGATAAGAAAGCCAAGGACAAGAATGACAATTGCAGCTCAAATTTTGGATTAATAGATATCAAGGTTTTATCCATTCACTTTAATGTAGCAAAAAAAACATTAAAATGCTTTTATAACCTAAATCATCCAAGTATAAATTGTTTTAAAAAAATTAAAAAGGAGAAAATTTCCAAGTGACTTATGTCTACTTGTGAAATCCTTAGGACTTTCCAGTTCAACATGTTGTTTATGCTTTTGGGTAGGAGATGTCATCTTTACAGTTAATCATTGTGATCTTGTCAGTTTCTTTTCTAATCTCATAAATCTCCTTAAGAAAAAAATATTCCTTTGAGCTCATTATATATATCTTGTGGCAATTATATATTTGAAACACATAGCGTAAGACAAAAATTAATTTGGACATTTGTGAAACGTATGTGCAGATTTCAAGTTTTATATATATATTTTTTTGCATGATAAAAATATCTTATTTTGCTGATCTGTTTAAATACTAATATTAAGTATAAAATAATTGTATATAGTAATTTACTTTCTTTGTTTGTGCATCATTTAGTCTATAATCCAGGGATTCCCAACCTTTTACCACCTCTAGAAATTGTCTTCTTGTCCTGAAGAGAGACCAAGAAGTGTCAGGGTTGGTAAGTATAGTGTTTAAAAAAAAATGTAATAGTTTTTTGTTGCAGATCTTGACTTTTCCATTGAAGTCAATGGGGAAAATCTGCAACCTTGACCATTTTGTGTGAAAAATTTGCATCATGCAGATTTAAAAAGCAGGTAAATAAGATTTGTAATACTTCCGTTCACTTTGCTGGTACGATAGTCCACAGTGGACATTCTGTGCAGTCAGAAAGAACTCAGCGATTTCATTAAAAGTGGATGAGCCGCAACTGTACTAACAGCTGCCATGCTCTGTGGACACCTTTGCAGCCAGACATTGGTTACTATGGCACACACGACTCCCATCTGTGCTGAAAGTTTACAAACAGGGACCAATGGAGAGTGAATGCAACAATGGACTGAAGGAGCTGGAACGAAGCACTGGGAAGCAGCTAAGTATTCTTCTCTCCATAGGTCGGATGGATTGGAAGGGGCAACAAATATGTATTTGAAAGCTGAACACCTTTAAACATGTCAACTTAACTCGTTATAACTATATAAACAGTGAAATATTGTTAAAAACAGAATTATACTTTTGAAATCAGTTGTTCCGCTATTACATGGCATATTCATTCTATAGGTCTCACAAAATGAACAATGTTTTCTGTTTACATGCTATTAAGAATGATCTAGTGAAATTTATGACATTTACTAATATAACCTGGCATCATCAGGTATTCAGAGTGTATAGCAAAGTGCATGTCTACATAATGAGCAGAGTGAAGGTGCATATATATGCTCAGTCACTCTCCCCAAGTGTCTGTCTTGTGATCTAAAGCTGCCAATAGACATAGCTTTCTGCCTTGCTTCTCAGGGGAGAATCAGAGCCCACCCAGTAGCATGGTTATATACTTGAGAAGAGTTTTGTGGGGGGCGTGGCTTGCCACTGAACGGAGCGGACGCGGTTTCTCACAGCTCCTACATAGGATTGAGTATCTACAAACATCCACCTTAATACTGTGTTTGAAACAACTAGACACCGGTAGGATCACGTTATATAAACAGAAGGCTACCGAGTGGTCCGCTTCTAGAGGATGCAACTTGCCGTTGGACGGAGATAGAGGAGAGGCCTGGTAAGCCGGGTGAATCCCCGACCTAAAGTTCCGGTCACGCGGACCATGAGGCCCTCGTCCGATTCAGCTTTGACCTAACTCCGGACCTCATCCCCATGTCATCCTGCTAGAATAGAGGCCTAGTAGCAGGTACCAGACTTACTTACCATCTTGGGCTGCCGGGCCGTTTTGGCTCTGCTAGGCTGTGGGACACGGTAGCTCCTGAAGCGGTACCTAAAGCGGTTACTGAAATATGCTCCTCACTTCTGGGAGAAGATCACACAAAACCTATAATAATTGAAAGGGCTCATAGAGCTTTACGTCCCAAACCGAAACCTACCGATTCCCCTAGGGATATTATATGCAAATTCCAAAATTTTGCTCAGAAAGAGCTAATAATGAAAAAAACAGGGAATGCACTAATATAGAATATGAAGTTTCCAATATACTATTCTTTCAAGACCTTGCTCCCACTACACTTAACAAAAGACGTCTCCTGAAACCTCTAACAGAACAACTGAGACGCAGAAGAATTGCATTCAGGTGGTTATTCCCATTTGGATTGATGATCACTTGGAAGGAAAAGAAGGTCGTTCTCAGAACACAAAGAACTTCCAGAAATACTAGCAATACTGGACATAGAAGATCTGGACATTCCGGATTGGTCTGCAGCTAATGATGTCTATATTCCTTCTGAAATAACTCCACCAGCCCCGTGGGAAATAGTCAACCATGGCAAACCACAAAAAACAGAAGAAAACAAGGGAGGATGACCCCAAGAAGATTATTATCTGAATGAGTCTGATCAGTTTTTCAATTATGATGTGTTAACAGTATTCAGGTTTCAGTTTTTGTGGTTCCATGTAGAATTACAGGGTGTCTCCTAGTTCATCATGCTTGGGGGCCTGGATGTTAAGTCCTTGCCCTTTACATTCCCTCCTGCTCCAGAACATTCTTGAGAGCAGTTCTGATGAGGAGGCAAATGACTAGGAGATACACCTGGCGAGTTACTGGGTACACTAGTTAGTGATCTAATATATTTGATAAGTACCCTTATCTTCCAAGTATTTGGTCTATCTGTTAATGGTTATTCATATAGTATAATGTTTCTCTCTTCCTGTGTACAACTACATTGTGCCAGAATCCTAATGTACTACCCCTTTCTCCGTTCACATCAACTCACTGAGATTTGGTGTCAGAACCTACTTAGGTTTTCCCAGGAGATAGAAACTCTCCTAAATATTTTCCCTTTCACTGAGAATTTTTGATGCTTTGTTCTATGTTTTTCATGTTATGTTTTACATTTTAGATCCACAACCACCCCCCGCCTCCTCTTCCTCATCCTCTTCTCTTTCCTGGACCGGTAAGACAGACATGACAGGTAGCGGTCAGAGACGATTCATCTGGTCAACAGACTGCAGGGTAGGCTACCATAAACTGTCCTTTATAATACATCAAGCTGATTATGGACCATCTTAGACTTGTATCATATAATGTTAGGGGCTTTCAATCCCCTTCAAAGAGAAGTCAAATACTTAGATTTATGCATAAAGATAAAAACCACATAGTGTTTATCCAAGAAACACACTTTACACATGGTAAAACAGCGAATTTAACTAGGGCACAATACAGTGAATGGTACCATAGTACC
Organism: Rhinella marina; assembly: GCA_900303285.1. Classification (NCBI taxonomy): domain Eukaryota; kingdom Metazoa; phylum Chordata; class Amphibia; order Anura; family Bufonidae; genus Rhinella; species Rhinella marina. Next base: position 17,363 of record ONZH01003563.1, on the reverse strand, counting down.
TCAACATTTTCCAACAGGTTAGGGGTGAGTATAGGCATACACAAACAGATTAATTTCACTTTGAAAGATCACAAAATAGACTCTGAGGGCAGATACGTGTTTTTAAAAGGATATATTAACTCTCAACTTTATACCTTCGTTAATATATATGCCCCTAATACTGCTCATAATTAGAGATGAGCGAGTAGTGAAATATTCGAAAGTTCGAAATTCGATTCGAATAGACTGCGAAATTCGACTATTCGACCGGATATCGAATCCCATTATAGTCTATGGGAAAAAAATGCTCGCCACTTGGAAATCTCAATTCGACCACTTGGAGGTCACCAAGTCCACCCTGGAACCTCAGAAAAGGATGCCAACACTGCTGGAATGCAACTGGGACAGCAGGGGAAGCATGTCTGGGTGCATATAACGCGCCCAAGTCGCACTATTACGCCACTATCACAGCCTCTCAACAATACACTCCAAACACAATCTAACCTCTCTGTAAAGTGAGACCATACAAGGAAACCTTCTTTCCTCTACATTGCCATGGACCCCAAGCCAAACTAGACAAAAAAAAGATGAAATTCTGCACCCCTTAAAATCACGTTGCCTATGACAACCACAGATGGCATAGGCAAGGGGGAAAGCAAATAGACCCCACCCCTAATTGTCATTGTGTGTGTGTGTGAGATGTGGTCAGACATGTCTTCTTTAAAATGTAAAAACAACTCAAACACATGCAGAAGCCTTAAAATGCCCAAATTGTTGGCGCTTGAGATGTCAGTGACCCGACCTGGCCCAGTGTCATGTCTAGCAGGTAAAGCAGTGGGGATGTTGAGGGATGCGTAGGACCGCAAAAGGCAGGAAGAGGCCGTGGGCTGGCCAGAGGCTCATGGAAAATTTTGTGGCGGCCCAAGAGGTGACACCTCTTAAAAATTATGTGGAGGCCCAAGAGGTGAGACCTCTTAAAAATTATGTGGAGGCCCAAGAGTTGACACCTCTTAAAAATTATGTGGAGGCCCAAGAGGTGAGACCTCTTAAACATTTTGCGCAGGCCCAAGAGGTGAGACCTCTTAAACATTTTGTGGAGGCCCAAGAGGTGAGACCTCTTAAACATTTTGTGGAGGCCCAAGAGGTGAGACCTCTTAAAAATTATGTGGAGGCCCAAGAGGTGAGACCTGTTAAAAATTATGTGGAGGCCCAAGAGGTGAGACCTGTTAAAGATTTTGTGGAGGCCCAAGAGGTGAGACGTATTAAAAATTATGTGGAGGCCCAAGAGGGGAGACCTGTTAAAGATTTTGTGGAGGCCCAAGAGGTGAGACGTATTAAAAATTATGTGGAGGCCCAAGAGGGGAGACCCGTTAAAAATTATGTGGAGGCCCAAGAGGTGAGACCTGTTAAACATTTTGTGGAGGCCCAAGAGGTGAGACGTATTAAAAATTATGTGGAGGCCCAAGAGGTGAGACCTGTTAAACATTTTGTGGAGGCCCAAGAGGTGAGACGTATTAAAAATTATGTGGAGGCCCAAGAGGTGAGACCTGTTAAACATTTTGTGGAGGCCCAAGAGGTGAGACGTATTAAAAATTATGTGGAGGCCCAAGAGGGGAGACCTCTTAAAAATTATGTGGAGGCCCAAGAGGTGAGACCTCGTAAACATTTTGCGCAGGCCCAAGAGGTGAGACCTCTTAAAAATTATGTGGAGGCCCAAGAGGTGAGACCTCTTAAACATTTTGTGGAGGCCCAAGAGGTGAGCCATAAATATAAAAATTTTTCTGATTTACGGACCAATTCTACGGCGGTTAAGGAGGAGGAGGAGGAGGTGGAGGAGGAAATGGCACTTCATACACATGGCACTTCACTTTTGGCTGCTTTCCACGGTTGGAGAAGCAAAGTCCGGGTCAATCCACTTGCTGTTCATTTTGATTAGCGTCAGCCTGTCGGCACTGTCGGTTGACAGGCGGCTGCGCTTATCGGTGATAATGCCCCCGGCAGCGCTGAACACCCTTTCTGATAGCACGCTGGCGGCAGGGCAGGCAAGCACCTCCAAGGCGTACAGGGACAGTTCCAGCCACGTGTCCAACTTGGATTGCGAAGACCCAGTACAGTTTGTTCTCCACTATCCGGACAACACGTGTGTCCCGGGAAAAGCAGCCCAGCATGAAGTCAGCCATGTGTGCCAGACTCTGAATAGGCATGACGTCACTGCCCCCACCAGAAGGATCACTTGCCATTTCCTCCTCTTCCTCTTCCGCCTCCTCTCCGCCCCATCCGCGCTGAACCAATGGGACGCACACAGCCTGACTGCTACCCTCGCCGCCAGCATCCTCCTCCTCTTCCACAGCCACCTCCACGTCGTCCTCCTCCTCCTCATCCTCCTCCTCCTGCAACTGCCACCGTGAAGCAGACAAAAGTGTGGTCTGACTGTGTAGCTCCGTTGCGTCTCCTCCTGCCCCCGTCTCCTCTGTGTGCAATGCGTTCTCCCTTATTGCGATGAGGGATTCTTTAAGGACGCATAGGAGCGGGATGGTTACGCTCGGCCCTGCTGGCTGTGGCCTCACTTCTCTGTCTGAACTGTCCTCTGCCTGTGGACATCCCTCTGCCTGTGGACATCCCTCTGCCTGTGGACATCCCTCTGCCTGTGGACATCCCTCTGCCTGTGGACATTCCTCTGCCTGTGGACATCCCTCTGCCTCTTGCTGCCTTTTTCGGTGCTGCGCAGACCACCTCCTCTCCACTGCTTTCCTCGCTGGACATCACCCTGGACCGGGTCAGTATCGGACAGTACAAAGCGGTGGTACATTTCATACTCCAGCCGTGGCCTGTTTTCATTCTCCCAATGCCTTGAGACATGTACTGAATGTAAATGAAGGTGTTGTAATCGCGTCTCTCTGTGACAATAGCTCGATACTATCAACTGCCAATTTTATTTTTAACTTTTTTTTTTTTTTAGCGAACAGTTTTTTTCAACTTACTGATGTTTTCCAGTCTCTGTTTGGAAACTTTCTATGACTTTTTTCGTACTGGGTGCATTTGGTATAAATATGCAGAGAGTTATTTATGGTTTAATCGCAGAACGATGCAAAGGGAAAGCGTCGTCTAAAGGAGAATCATTTACCTCAGATAATTCAACCAGCAACTATGGCCCCCAACAGCATTTCCGCGCCCCCGTCCTCGTCCACGTCCTATTCCGCTAGCCCCCCTCCGCATTTTATTTTTTTTTGGTTACAATATTTTGCCTTCACAGCCGTGAAATAATTTTGCAAGAGAACGCACAGTACAGTTGCCAATTATAAGGCCTAATATTTTAGAGTTCAAGGTACACAGCCGTGTACTAACTTTTCAGACGGTGGGTATTAACACCAGGTATTTAAAGAATTTTGCAAGAGAACGCACAGTACAGTTGCCAATTATAAGGCCTAATATTTTATAGTATAATTATGTGGAGGCCCAAGAGGTGAGACCTGTTAAAAATTATGTGGAGGCCCAAGAGGTGAGACCTCTTAAAAATTATGTGGTGGCCCAAGAGGTGAGACCTGTTAAACATTTTGCGCAGGCCCAAGAGGTGAGACCTCTTAAAAATTATGTGGAGGCCCAAGAGGTGAGACCTGTTAAACATTTTGTGGAGGCCCAAGAGGTGAGACCTGTTAAAAATTATGTGGAGGCCCAAGAGGTGAGACCTGTTAAACATTTTGCGCAGGCCCAAGAGGTGAGACGTATTAAAAATTATGTGGAGGCCCAAGAGGTGAGACGTATTAAAAATTATGTGGAGGCCCAAGAGGCGAGACCTCTTAAAGATTTTGTGGAGGCCCAAGAGGTGATACCTCTTAAAGATTTTGTGGAGGCCCAAGAGGTGAGACCTCTTAAAGATTTTGTGGAGGCCCAAGAGGTGAGACCTCTTAAAGATTTTGTGGAGGCCCAAGAGGTGAGACCTCTTAAAGATTTTGTGCAGGCCCAAGAGGTGAGACCTCTTAAAGATTTTGTGCAGGCCCAAGAGGTGAGACCTCTTAAAGATTTTGTGCAGGCCCAAGAGGTGAGACCTCTTAAAGATTTTGTGGAGGCCCAAGAGGTGAGACCTCTCAAAGATTTTGTGCAGGCCCAAGAGGTGAGACCTCTTAAAGATTTTGTGCAGGCCCAAGAGGTGAGACCTCTTAAAGATTTTGTGGAGGCCCAAGAGGTGAGACCTCTTAAAGATTTTGTGGAGGCCCAAGAGGTGAGACCTCTTAAAGATTTTGTGGAGGCCCAAGAGGTGAGACCTCTTAAAGATTTTGTGCAGGCCCAAGAGGTGAGACCTCTTAAAGATTTTGTGCAGGCCCAAGAGGTGAGACCTCTTAAAGATTTTGTGGAGGCCCAAGAGGTGAGACCTCTCAAAGATTTTGTGGAGGCCCAAGAGGTGAGACCTCTTAAAGATTTTGTGCAGGCCCAAGAGGTGAGACCTCTTAAAGATTTTGTGCAGGCCCAAGAGGTGAGACCTCTTAAAGATTTTGTGCAGGCCCAAGAGGTGAGACCTCTTAAAGATTTTGTGGAGGCCCAAGAGGTGAGACCTGTTAAACCTTTTATGGAGGCCCAAGAGGTGAGACCTGTTAAAAAGTTATGTGGAGGCCCAAGAGGTGAGCAATAAATATATACATTTTTCTTATTTACGGAGCAATTCTACGGCGGTTAAGGAGGAGGAGGAGGAGGTGGAGGAGGAAATGGCACTTCATACAGATGGCACTTCACTTTTGGCTGCTTTCCACTGTTAACCTCTTAAACCTTTTGTGGAGGCCCAAGAGGTGAGACCTGTTAAACATTTTGTGGAGGCCCAAGAGGTGAGACCTGTTAAACATTTTGTGGAGGCCCAAGAGGTGAGACCTGTTAAACATTTTGTGGAGGCCCAAGAGGTGAGACCTGTTAAACATTTTGTGGAGGCCCAAGAGGTGAGACCTGTTAAACATTTTGTGGAGGCCCAAGAGGTGAGACCTGTTAAACATTTTGTGGAGGCCCAAGAGGTGAGACCTGTTAAACATTTTGTGGAGGCCCAAGAGGTGAGACCTGTTAAACATTTTGTGGAGGCCCAAGAGGTGAGACCTGTTAAACATTTTGTGGAGGCCCAAGAGGTGAGACCTGTTAAACATTTTGTGGAGGCCCAAGAGGTGAGACCTGTTAAAAATTATGTGGAGGCCCAAGAGGTGAGACCTCTTAAAAATTATGTGGAGGCCCAAGAGGTGAGACCTGTTAAAAATTATGAGGAGGCCCAAGAGGTGAGACCTGTTAAACATTTTGTGGAGGCCCAAGAGGTGAGACCTGTTAAACATTTTGTGGAGGCCCAAGAGGTGAGACCTGTTAAACATTTTGTGGAGGCCCAAGAGGTGAGACCTGTTAAAAATTATGTGGAGGCCCAAGAGGTGAGACCTCTTAAAAATTATGTGGAGGCCCAAGAGGTGAGACCTGTTAAAAATTATGAGGAGGCCCAAGAGGTGAGACCTCTTAAAAATTATGTGGAGGCCCAAGAGGTGAGACCTGTTAAAAATTATGAGGAGGCCCAAGAGGTGAGACCTCTTAAACATTTTGTGGGGGCCCAAGAGGTTGAAACCTCTTAAACATTTTGTGCAGGCCCAAGAGGTGAGACCGGTTAAAAATTATGTTGAGGCCCAAGAGGTGAGACCGGTTAAAAATTATGAGGAGGCCCAAGAGGTGAGACCTCTTAAACATTTTGTGGAGGCCCAAGAGGTGAGCCATAAACATATAAATTTTTCTTATTTACGGAGCAATTCTACGGCGGTTAAGGAGGAGGAGGAGGAGGAGGTGGAGGAGGAAATGGCACTTCATACAGATGGCACTTCACTTTTGGCTGCTTTCCACGGTTGGAGAAGCAAAGTCCGGGTCAATCCACTTGCTGTTCATTTTGATTAGCGTCAGCCTGTCGGCACTGTCGGTTGACAGGCGGCTGCGCTTATCGGTTATAATGCCCCCGGCTGCGCTGAACACCCTTTCTGATAGCACGCTGGCGGCAGGGCAGGCAAGCACCTCCAAGGCGTACAGGGACAGTTCCAGCCACGTGTCCAACTTGGAGACCCAGTAAGTGTAGGACGCCGAGGGATCGGGGAGGACAGGGTTACGGTCTGCCAGGTACTCCCGCAACATCCGCCGATACTTGTCCCTCCTGCTGATAGCGGGCCCCGCAGTGATGGAAGTTGCACGAGGGGGTGCCATGAACGTGTCCCACACCTTGGAGAGTGTTCCCCTGGTGGCTGTGGGCCTGATGGATGTTGTGGGACTCTGGGAGACCCTCTCCTCTCTGCCGCCAGCGATGGTGGGTGGGAAAATCTCCATCATGTTCTGCACGAGTTCCCTCTGGTATTCCAGCAATCGATTCGTCCTCTCCTCTACCGGAATAAAAGAGGAGACGTTATCTTTATACCGGGGGTCCAGGAGTGCGAAGACCCAGTACAGTTTGTTCTCCACTATCCGGACAACACGTGTGTCCCGGGATAAGCAGCCCAGCATGAAGTCAGCCATGTGTGCCAGACTCTGAATAGGCATGACCTCACTGCCCCCACCAGAAGGATCACTTGCCATTTCCTCCTCTTCCTCTTCCGCCTCCTCTCCGCCCCATCCGCGCTGAACCAATGGGACGTACACAGCCTGACTGCTACCCTCGCCGCCAGCATCCTCCTCCTCTTCCACAGCCACCTCCACGTCGTCCTCCTCCTCCTCATCCTCCTCCTCCTGCAACTGCCACCGTGAAGCAGACAAAAGTGTGGTCTGACTGTGTAGCTCCGTTGCGTCTCCTCCTACCCCCGTCTCCTCTGCGTGCAATGCGTTCTCCCTTATTGCGATGAGCGATTCTTTAAGGACGCCTAGGAGCGGAATGGTTACGCTCACTATAGCGTCCTCGCTGCTGACCTTCTTGGTGGACTCCTCAAAGATACGCAGTACATCGCATATGTCTGCCATCCATGGCCACTCGTGGTTGGCAAACTGAGGGAGCTGAGTTGGAGGCACGCGTGGATTCATTATCTGGTACTCCATCAATGCTCTCTGCTGCTCACACACCCTGGCCAACATGGAATAGGTGGAATTCCAGCGAGTCGGCAGGTCGCACAACAGCCGATGTTCAGGCAAATGGAGGCGTTGCTGGAGTTTTTTTAAGCTAGCAGCAGCTACAGTTGACTTCCGAAAGTGAGCGCACAAGCGCCGCACTTTCACCAGTAGCTCTGCCAGGTTGGGGTAAGTCTTCAGAAATTTTTGGACTACCAGATTAAAAACGTGGGCCAGGCATGGTACGTGATTGAGTTCGGCAAGCTCCAGAGCCGCCACCAGGTTACGGCCGTTATCGCACACGACCATGCCTGGTCCTAGCTGCAGCGGCGACAGCCACATCTCCGTCTGCTGCAATATGGCGTCCCTCACCTCTGGGGCGCTGTGCTTCCTGTCGCCCAAGCTGATGAGCTTTAGCACCGCCTGCTGACGTCTCCCCGCGCCAGTGCTGCAACGCTTCCAGCTAGCGGCTGAGGGAGATGTTAAGGCACAGGAGGAGGAGGAGGAGGAGGAGGAGGGGGGTTTATCAGAACCCATGCTGGCAATCTTGGGCGGGGGTGGTAGGTAGGCCGTCTCTGTTTGCGACCCCGTCCCCGCCTCCACTACATTCACCCAGTGTGCCGTCAGAGAAATGTATCGTCCCTGGCCGCAAGCGCTTGTCCATGAGTCGGTGGTCAAGTGGACCTTTGCGCTGACTGCGTACCTCAGGGCCCGCCTGATGTTACGCGACACGTGCTGGTGCAGGGCGGGGACGGCACTCCGGGAAAAGTAGTGGCGGCTAGGGACGGAATAGCGAGGTGCGGCAGCCGCCATCAGGTCGCGGAAGGCCTGCGTCTCCACAAGCCTAAACGGCAACATCTCCAGGGCCAGCAGTTTGGAGATGTGGCAGTTTAAGGCTTGGGCTTGGGGGTGACTCGAGGCGTACTTCCGCCTGCGGTCGAACGCCTGCGAGATGGACAGTTGTTGGGACGAGGAGTGTGAAGGTGCAGGCGAAGAGGCGGGGGAAGGGGAGGCTGAAGGAGAAGGCCCCAAAGTAGCAGAGGCAGAGGCAGAGGCAGATGTGGAGGTGTCCTGGCTGGAGGTCTGGACCGCAGTGGCAGCACACAACAAAGGGGAAGAGGCAGTGGCAGCAAGACCGGGCGCAGTTTGTATTGCGTTTGCTCTCTCCCACTCAGCCCAGTGCTTGAATTCCAAGTGACGCCGCATGCCTGAGGTGGTCAGATTGCTCTTCTCAGAGCCCCTACTCAGTTTTGAGTGGCAGAGTGTGCAAACCGCGCTCAGTTTGTCATCCGCACAAACATTAAAATATCTCCACACCACAGAAGTACGAGGCCTCGATGGGGGAGCTTCGCGCGACTGGCCGCTGGCGGGAACAGCTTCGGCCCTGCTGGCTGTGGCCTCACTTCTCTGTCTGAACTGTCCTCTGCCTGTGGCCATCCCTCTGCCTGTGGACATCCCTCTGCCTGTGGACATCCCTCTGCCTGTGGACATCCCTCTGCCTGTGGACATCCCTCTGCCTCTTGCTGCCTTTTTCGGTGCTGCGCAGACCACCACCTCTCCACTGCTTTCCTCGCTGGACATCACCCCTGGCCAAGTGGGGTCGGTCATTTCGTCATCCACCAGCTCCTCTTCCACTTCCTCACTCTGCTCCTCCTCCTGCCCACTGGACATTCCAACAGCCTCCCTTGATGGCAACTGCGTCTCATCATCATCATCGCTCATGATAACAGATGCTGGCTCAGGGTCCACATCAGCAGGAGATGGCGAAAACTCCAGTGTTTGGGCATCACTACAAACAAATTCCTCTGCTAGCTCCTGGGATTCTTCCGGCACATCTGAAAAAGGACCCGAAAAGAGCTCCTGGGAGGGGTCAAGGGTGGGATGACTCTGTTGGCCAGGTGTGGAGGAAGGAGGGTCAGAGTGAGACTGTGTGGATGACTGGCTGGTGGACAACTGTGTGGAAGCGCTATCGGCTATCCATTGCACCACCTGTTCAACCTGCTCAGGCCTCAACAGCGGTGTAACCCGCCCCCTGCTTAACTGTCCCATAAAGGCAGGGATTCTGGATGAGCGGGATCCTGGCTGATCCTCACCAGCACACATTGTATCCCCACTGGCTTCAACAAGGCCCCCAACAGCATTTCCGCGCCCCCGTCCTCGTCCACGTCCACGTCCTATTCCGCTAGCCCCCCTCCGCATTTTATTTTTTTTTTGTTGCAAATACAATATTTGGGTATATAATTAGGTATGTGAAATAATTTAGCAAGAGAACGCACAGTACAGTGGCCTATTAAAAGGCCTAGATATTGTATATTTCAAAGTACACAGCCGTGTAGTAACTGAACAGACGGTGGGTATTTACACCAGGTATGTGAGATAATTTAACAAGAGAACGCACAGTACAGTGGCCTATTAAATGGCCTAGATATTGTATATTTCAAAGTACACAGCCGTGTAGTAACAGAACAGACGGTGGGTATTTACACCAGGTATGTGAGATAATTTAACAAGAAAACGCACAGTACAGTGGCCTATTAAATGGCCTAGATATTGTATATTTCAAAGTACACAGCCGTGTAGTAACAGAACAGACGGTGGGTATTTACACCAGGTATGTGAGATAATTTAACAAGAGAACGCACAGTACAGTGGCCTATTAAAATGCCTAGATATTGTATATTTCAAAGTACACAGCCGTGTAGTAACTGAACAGACGGTGGGTATTTACACCAGGTATGTGAGATAATTTAGCAAGAGAACGCACAGTACAGTGGCCTATTAAAATGCCTAGATATTGTATATTTCAAAGTACACAGCCGTGTAGTAACTGAACAGACGGTGGGTATTTACACCAGGTATGTGAGATAACTTAACAAGAAAACGCACAGTACAGTGGCCTATTAAATGGCCTAGATATTGTATATTTCAAAGTACACAGCCGTGTAGTAACTGAACAGACGGTGGGTATTTACACCAGGTATGTGAGATAATTTAACAAGAGAACGCACAGTACAGTGGCCTATTAAAATGCCTAGATATTGTATATTTCAAAGTACACAGCCGTGTAGTAACTGAACAGACGGTGGGTATTTACACCAGGTATGTGAGATAATTTAGCAAGAGAACGCACAGTACAGTGGCCTATTAAAATGCCTAGATATTGTATATTTCAAAGTACACAGCCGTGTAGTAACAGAACAGACGGTGGGTATTTACACCAGGTATGTGAGATAATTTAACAAGAGAACGCACAGTACAGTGGCCTATTAAAATGCCTAGATATTGTATATTTCAAAGTACACAGCCGTGTAGTAACTGAACAGACGGTGGGTATTTACACCAGGTATGTGAGATAATTTAACAAGAGAACGCACAGTACAGTGGCCTATTAAAATGCCTAGATATTGTATATTTCAAAGTACACAGCCGTGTAGTAACTGAACAGACGGTGGGTATTTACACCAGGTATGTGAGATAATTTAACAAGAGAACGCACAGTACAGTGGCCTATTAAAATGCCTAGATATTGTATATTTCAAAGTACACAGCCGTGTAGTAACAGAACAGACGGTGGGTATTTACACCTGGTATACAAAAAGGGTATTGCAGGCACACAGAACCCAGAACACTAGAGCCAAATAAACTGTATTTAAAAAAATAAAATAAAATTCACAGCCGTATACTGCCAGATCAGATGGTGCATATACACACTAGTTATATAACAGGGTTTTTCAGCCTAAAAGAACGCTGAACAGTAGTGCCAAATATAGTTTGGTATGTAGCAGAGCACCTAATACACCACTAATGCCTCTCTCTGTCCCTACTCCAGCAGCTATCCCTGAATACAGCAGCCGTTCTCTGTAAAGTCTATATTGTAGTAAAGCTATCACTGAAGTCCACTGTAGTAGCCCTGATAAGGGCTTTTAATCACGCTCCTGCCTGTCCAACAGCTAAAATCTGTCTCTCCCTTCTCCAGCCTCTGTCCCTGACTAAGTTCACGCAGCATATGCGTACGAGCAGGAAGAGCTGAGTTTTTATGATTCGAGGTCACATGGTTTTTCCAGCCAATCCATGTAGACGCTGTTTTCGCGCTGCCAGCGTGCTCAGCGTGCCTGTCATACCCCCCCTGCATGTTGATTGGTGGAAAAAGAGCGCCAGGGAAGGTGGGAGGGGAAACGAATTCTAAGTGCGCCATCGCCGTTATACTCGATTGAAATCGAGTATGCCGAATATCGTAGTATTCGATCGAATACCGGCTCGATCGAACACTACTCGCTCATCTCTACTCATAATCCCTGGTTTCACAAGATTATGCAATTGTTGGAGGAGTTTAGAGAGGGTCTTACTATAGTGGCAGGAGATTTCAGTCTGTCCCTGGAGCCCTCAATGGATTCCTCTACTGGCAAAACTCACATACCCTATCGCACTCTCTCTTATAATAAAAAGAGATTTAAAAATAGCTCCATGGTGGAAGCTTGGCGGTATCTCCACCCGGAGGAAAGAGATTATACTAATTTTTCAGCGCCACATTCATCATATCACAGACTGGACTACTTTTTACTTCCGGTAGACTCTCAATATCTCTGTAGAGAAGTGCTAATAGGCTCAATCCTCCACTCCGATCATGCACCTATCTTCCTATCCCTTACTTTCCCGTCCTTACAACCAAAAGAATACATCTGGAGATTGAATGAACCCATACTAGATAGCAAAGAGGTCAGATATAAAATTGAACTCACTCTAAAAGAGTTTTTCAAGTTTAACGACATAGAAAATATTTCCCCACATGTGTTATGGGAATCCCATAAATCTGTAATTAGAGGAGCCTTTATTTCTATGGCTTCTTATTTGAATAAGAAAAGAAAAGAAAAAACAGCTTCTTCACAAACGCTCCTTGGTGGACCAACATAACAAAAAAAACTAACGGAGAAAAGAGAGGAGCTTAAAAATGTCTTGAATGTGCAGTCTGCCAAGTATTACCTCTCTCTTAGGCAGAAGTTGTTTGCCCATGGTAATAAAACTACCAAATTTATGATGGCTTTAATAAAGCAGCGTAGACACAAGTCGAGAATTACTGCTATCAAACAAGATAATGGATCTCTTTCCACGGATGATAGGGATATAGCAAAAACATTCCATGACTATTACTCTCTATTATACAATATAAATCAGGCAGATTCTGATGCCACTAAATGCAGGAAAAAACAACTTACAGAAAGCTTCCTAGACGAAATTGAATTACCAAGGCTAACTACTGAGCAAGCTTCTAACCTATTAGCCCCCATACAAAAACAAGAGATCATTGATGCACTAAAATCAATGGCAAAAAGGAAGTCCCCAGGACCTGATGGTCTATCATTGCTTTATTATAGAACCTTTGAAGACTCTTTACTGCCCTATTTGCTGAGATCTTTCAACAGCTCACTCGAGGGCGCCCCATTTCTGCCTCAGTCCATGACAGCACATATTACTCTAATAAACAAGGCACTGAAAGACCCTACCTTATGCTCCAACTATAGACCAATCTCATTATTGAATGTAGATGTTAAACTCTATGCCAAAATCTTAGCCTCTAGGATCAAACCCTTTTTAAACGGCATAATTCATTCAGATCAGACAGGATTCGTACCTGGCCAGGAAGGCAGAGATAATACTTATAAGATAATAAATTCCATCAGCTATACTAAACTAAAAAAAAAATCCTTAGTGCCGTTGGGGACGGACGCGGAAAAGGCCTTTGACAGGGTGGCATGGCCTTTCATACATAGTGTGCTGTTGAAATTCGGATTCCCGCTTCAATTTATAACAGCTATTTTCGCTATGTACACATCCCCTAGAGCAGTGGTTCTCAACTCCAGTCCTCGGGACCCACCTGCCAGTCAGGATTTAGGAATATCCCACAGAATGAATACCTGTGGTAAGTCCTGATGGATGGACGCTAATTATATCAGCTGGTCTAAACTAAGGAAATCCTGAAAACCTGACTGGCAGGTGGGTCCCGAGGACTGGAGTTGAGAACCACTGCCCTAGAGCATATATAAGGGTCAATGATATACTCTCTACCCTAGATTATCATACATTATATGAATATAATTATAAACCATTATTAAAAGACATACCGGACATTCTGAATGCACGGGCACCTACTTTCATCTCTTGGTTAGGTCGTAAAAACTTGTACAATTCCATAATAATACCTAAAATCACATATCTGATGCAAGTCTTGCCAATTAAATTGCCTCATATATTCTATACCCAACTACACAAGATTAGTTGTAAATATATATGGGGAGGAATCAAACCTAGGATTTCACACAAGATCTTGCAACTCCCACCCTGGGCAGGAGGGATCAGCTTCCCGTCCATTCCCAGATTTTTCAAATCGATCCATCTGGCAAGAATAGTGTTTTTGTTTAAGATGCCCGTCCCATAAACAGTGGCTCCAATTAGAGGAATACATAACACAAGTACCACTTAGATCCCTGATTTTCTCACACCCTGAATTCAGGTCTAAAATGAAAATGGAAGAATCTCTAATAACAGCAACGTTACGTGTGTGGAATGACGAAAATATTCAACAACACTATGTAACGTTCCCCTCCCCACTATTGGAAGTGAGAGACTGCTTTAATCACATCGACATTAGTGTAGATTCACTCCCAACACAAATTAGGATGTGCACAAAACCCATAGAGAGCTTGTTAGATGAAAATGGAGCTATACGTTTTATTAGTAATGTTATATCCATACTTCACACCCTTAAATACCCTGCAATATGAGAACATAAAAGCAAATATAGTCAAACACGTTAAGCCGACCTCAAACTCTCCAGACCTGTCTTGGTTTGAGCAGCTGCTGACACAATAAAACCCCAACCAAACTACTTTCAAAGATAAGTAAAAACTTGCAGGAGATTGGATCTCCAAGCTTATTATACTTCATAAAAGAGTGGGAGAGGGACTTAGGCCTGACATTCAAAGGCGGTGAGGTTAAAAATATACTTAAGGCCCCCAAATTGACATCAAGATGTGTAAATATGCAAGAAAACGCTTATAAACTACTGTCTAGGTGGTATCTAACTCCCTCACGCTTGAAAAAAATGTACCCAACAACTTCAGTTAAATGCTGGAGGTGTCAGACAGAGGTTGGCGACTTCCTCCACATATGGTGGTCATGCCCCAGGCTGGAGAGCTTTTGGAAAGAGCTGCTAAATCATATTTCTGCACTATTAGCACATCTGAACCTAAAAATACCACAAACTCCAGCTTTCTCCTTGCTTTCTCGGATACCTTCTAGCTTTCCCAAGATGGCTGGACAATTAATAAGAACGTTGCTGGCGTGTGCGAGACTGGTAATTGCTTTATATTGGAAACAGGAGATGCCTCCAGGGATCCCTCAGTGGATAAAGAAGGTTAATGATATAACTCGTTTGGAAGAACTGTCCTACTGGGAGCTGAGAAATAGACACAAATATGTTAGCATATGGTCACCATGGTTGGATAAACATAAAGATTAAGCTGGATCTTTGATCCAACTTTTGGCTACTTAGTTATGGAGTTATTCACTGGCCTGGTCCGGTGAGCAGACTGATTGTTAGTTATTGTCAGCTTGTTCTGACTATACCTGACAGAAGCAATTTCTAGGAACTCCCTATGACCCTCTGTTTCCCCTACCTTTCCCTCCCCCCTCTTCTCCTTTCCCCCTCCCTATCCCCCTTACACACTTACTTAGTTTGTATATTGACTTTTTGTTTGCCTCCCACTGTTTACTGGATTATGAACAGTTAGATGTATGGACTCCTCAACACACGTTGGATGGGACTTTTCAAGAAACCAAAGGAATCTTAACAGAGTGCTTCCTTCCCATAAGATCTTTCAGTGAAAGTATGTATAATGGAAAATAGGACTTGTGGATTGTCCATTGAATGGTGGAAGGTCTATTTCAATTGTATTGCTGCAAATGATATTTTGGCCTATGTTTCAGGCCTAGTTGTTGTGATCCTTATTTAAAAATTTTATAAAAAGAATTAAAAAAGAAAAAGAGAAGAGTTTTTGTGTAGGAGAAATAAGAAGGGACTATATTGTTAGCTGCTAGAGGGGGAAGGATTTTGGTTCTGCGAAGAGCTCATGTCCAGCACATAGATTAACACCAACCCAAATTAACACTACGCCAAATGCTGCCTTCCCTTAAGAAGGGCAGTATAAAGTTGATGACAGGTTCCATTTAGTGCTAGTCTGTGGAACTCTGTAGTTATTGAGTCAACATTGCGTTGGTGACTTTTATACACTATATGCTTCAGTACTCAGCAACCTGTCTCTATAACTTTAAGTGGTCTGTTATAGAGATGAGCGAGCATGCTCGTCCGAGCTTGGTGCTCGTTCGAGTATTATGGTACTCATAAGTACTCGCTGCTCGGACGAGTATCTCCCCATGCTCGAGGAAATGTCAACTTCCGCATTGTGCATTTTTGGCGCCTATAAACTCAGCCAATCACAAGCCAGGAGACTCTGCGGTACACCCAGCATCACGTGGGGCCCTTACATGTCGATAGCAGGGGTTGGCTGGCCTGATCAGGTGACCCTGGAATATACTAGTGACTGCCCGCGGTGCTCGGCTCAGATGCTGTCTGGATGTCGTTAGGGATAGAGATGCTGCGTTTCAGGGAGAGTGTTAGGGCCTGCATTTAGTTCTTTGGGCGGCTATTCCGTCTGCAGGCAGGGTGACGGATAATAGGGCGAGTATTAGGGAGAGATCCACTTAGTATATTTTATACTAACATCTGTAACCCTTGCTCTCCCTACTGTCTACCCACACCGCTACTGACGTTATAGGGTATCCAACAATTGTGTATTTATGTTCTAAATTTATGAGTATATATGTACCAATCTATATATATTTTAAAAATTGACTAATAAAGGCTACATTTTAGGAAGTACTTTCTGTGATACCTCTTTAGTTCTTTTTTAGGCAGAAGTGATCTCAAAAGAACCAAACAGCACTTCTAAGGGCTACAAGACATTTTTTTTGGTCTCCTGGCTGGGCTGGCTGGCTGGCACTAGTAGTGCAGCTATCGCCATATATAACCCTTTTTTTTTTTTATTGTTATAACTCAGTGATACAAATCCATTTCATACAGAAGTGTGGAACCATTCTGTGTGTCACAGTTCAGCTGTCCACTCACCACAAACCACAATCCGTATTTTCTGTCCAGGTGACCCATACTGTACATCACGTAATCAAATACGGTCTTTTGCTTTCACTGATACAGCTACATTAGAAAAATCTCTGTGCGACATTTGTCTGGGTTGCAGTCAAAATAGCCACCGTCAGCAGGGGCTGAGTTTGCTCTCTGATAGTTTCTGCACGTCACGTTAAAAAAAAAATATATATATAAAAAAATATATATATAAAAAAAAATATAAAAAAAATAGTTTTTTTGTTGTTTTATCTCAGTGATACAAATCCATTTCACACAGCTGTGTGTAACCATTCTGTGTGTCACAGTTCAGCTGTTCAGTCATCACAATCCATATTTTCTGTCCGGGTGACCCATTGTGTACGTCACGTCAGTGAAAAAGGTCTTTTGCTCTCACTTATACAGCTACATTAGAAAAATCTCTGTGCGACATTTGTCTGGGTTGCAGTCAAAATAGCCACCGTCAGCAGGGGCTGAGTTTGCTCTCTGCACGTCACGTTCAAAAACTATATTATATATATATAAAAATTATAAAAAAAATATATAAAAAAATATATAAAAAAATAGTTTTTTTGTTGTTTTATCTCAGTGATACAAATCCATTTCACACAGCTGTGTGTAACCATTCTGTGTGTCACAGTTCAGCTGTTCAGTCACCACAATCTGTATTTTCTGTCCAGGTGACCCATTCTGTACGTCACGTAATCAAATACGATCTTTTGCTTTCACTGATACAGCTACATTAGAAAAATCTCTGTGCGACATTTGTCTGGGTTGCAATTAAGCAGACCAAGTCTGCCTAATCTAATAGTTTACGTGTAATTGCTCCATACTGCACGGTACGTAATAACATACGTAATTTTGCTCTAACTTACCCACCTATATAAAAAGCACAATCCGTATTTTCTGTCCAGGTGACCCATTCTGTACGTCACGTCAGTGAAAAAGGTCTTTTGCTCTCACTTATACAGCAGCATTAGAAAAATCTCTGTGCGACATTTGTCTGGGTTGCAATTAAGCAGACCAAGTCTACCTAATCTAATAGTTTCCGTGTAATTGCTCCATACTGCACGGTACGTAATAACATACGTAATTTTGCTCTAACTTATCCACCTATATATTTTCTTGTTCAGATTGAACAAGTTTGTGGGTTTCAGTA
>ONZH01003562.1:0-13587 GCA_900303285.1 Rhinella marina | reverse complement strand
TTTCTCCGCTCTTATTCTCTCCTCTTTCCTCTGTCTCTTCTCTCCTTTCCTTCCTCTTCTCTATCATCTACTCCTCTTTTCTAATCTCATCTTTGCTCTCTCTTCTTTATTCTACCCTGTTCTCTTCTCACTTTTCATCTCTCTCCTATTATGTCTCTCCTCCCATATCCTCTTTCCTCTCCTTTCCTTTTCTTCTCCATTCTTCTCTGCTCCTTTTTGTCTCTTCTTCCCTCTATCTCCTCCTCATCTCTTCTTCTGTCCTCTCTCTCTCTGCTCTTATTTCTCATCTCTCCCTCTCCTTTCTCTCCTGTCTACTATCTTTTCTCTCTTCTTCCCTCTATCTCCTCATCTCTCTTCTGTCTCTCTCTCTGCTCTTATTTTCTATTCTCTCCCTCTCCTTTCTCTCTGTCTACTATCTTTTCTCTCTTCTTCCCTCTATCTCCTCATCTCTTTTCTGTCCTCTCTCTGCTCTTATTTTCTCATCTCTCCCTCTCCTTCCTCTCTGTCTACTATCTTTTCTCTCTTCTTCCCTCTATCTCCTCCTCATCTCTTTTCTGTTCTCTCTCTCTCTCTGCTCTTATTTTCTCATCTCTCCTCTCCTTTCTCTCTGTCTACTATCTTTTCTCTCTTCTTCCCTCTATCTCCTCCTCATCTCTCTTCTGTCCTCTCTCTCTGCTCTTATTTTCTATTCTCTCCCTCTCCTTTCTCTCTGTCTACTATCTTTTCTCTCTTCTTCCCTCTATCTCCTCCTCATCTCTTTTTCTGTCCTCTCTCTCTGCTCTTTATTTTCTATTCTCTCCCTCTCCTTCCTCTCTGTCTACTATCTTTCTCTCTTCTTCCTCTATATCCTCCTCATCTCTTTTCTGTTCTCTCTCTCTCTGCTCTTCTTTTTCTCATCTCTCCCTCTCCTTTCTCTCTGTCTACTATCGTTTCTCTCTTCTTCCCTCTAGCTCCTCCTCATCTCTCTTCTGTCCTCTCTCTCTGCTCTTATTTCTATTCTCTCCCTCTCCTTTCTCTCTGTCTACTATCTTTCTCTCTTCTTCCCTCTATCTCTCCTCATCTCTTTTCTGTCCCTCTCTCTCTGCTCTTATTTTCTATTCTCTCCCTCTCCTTTCTCTCTGTCTACTATCTTTTCTCTTTCTTTCTTCTCCTCTATCTTCTCTCTTCCTCTATCTCCTCCTCATCTCTTTTCTGTTCTCTCTCTGCTCTTATTTTCTCATCTCTCCCTCTCCTTTCTCTCTTTCTACTATCTTTTCTCTTCTTCTTCCCTCTATCTCCTCCTCATCTCTCTTCTGTCCCTCTCTCTCTGCTCTTATTTTCTATTCTCTCCCTCTCCTTTCTCTCTGTCTACTATCTTTTCTCTCTTCTTCCCTCTATCTCCTCCTCATCTCTTTTCTGTCCTCTCTCTGCTCTTATTTTCTCATCTCTTCCCCTTCCTTCCTCTCTGTCTACTATCTTTTCTCTTCTTCTTCCCTCTATCTCCTCATCTCTTTTCTGTTCTCTCTCTGCTCTTATTTTCTCATCTCTCCCTCTCCTTCCTCTCTGTCTTCTATCTTTTCTCTCTTCTTCCCTCTATCTCCTCCTCATCTCTCTTCTGTCCTCTCTCTCTGCTCTTATTTTCTCATCTCTCCCTCTCCTTTCTCTCTACTATCTTTTCTCTCTTTTTTCCTCTATCTCCTCCTCATCTATTTTCTGTCCTCTCTCTCTGCTCTTATTTTCCCATCTCTCCCTCTCCTTTCTCTCTGTCTACTATCTTTTCTCTCTGCTCTCATTTCTCTCCTCTCTATTTTTGTCTCCGGCACTCTCTCCATCATCAGTGCAGCTCTCTGGCCACTTTCTGCAGCGGCAGCGCATAGTTCCTGGGACGGATTACGGCTGGTGTGTAGGCAGATCCAGCCGTGTGAGACCCACAGACACTTCACCATTGTTCCCAGACAAAGCAGCTGTCCCAGCGTAACTGACAAGTCAATCGCATTTGTCTGAGTCTGCAATATACTGCTCACTGACATTCGTGCTGTGACTGAGGTTCCCTGTGCCTCATGCCTCAGCGATGTTGCAGTCCATGAGGCATGTGTGGAAATGGCCACTGAGAAAGCCCACCATTGCCTCTGCTGCCTTGTGAAGATGATGGTGGCCCAGTGGTAGGACCATATTGAAAGCCACCAGTAAAGTTGATTACTTCCTGGTAAAATAATTCTTGTAATTTGTGGGCGGAACAAATCCTAATCCACCCTGATTAACCCCATCCCCACTGCCCAAATTAACCAGTCACATAGCCCTGCTGACTGCTGTATGTTACAGCAACTAAACTCAGGACTATGAGAAAATCTGTACAATGAGAAGGAGAGGATAGCCTCACACCGACTCACACCGCGTTCTGATCTGTTACATTGTATCACATTCAGCAGAAGCCACTGGATACAAACGATGCAAATCGTTATCCACAAAGTATCATCAGATCCCAAAAATTGTAGAAAATGTAGTGCAATTATAGAAAGAAGCGTCTGCACAGTGCAACGTCTAGAAGACAGAGACCAGCATGTCCAGCATCAGCTCTCATCAGTGTCTGTTCTCACTCAAGGACTAAAAGCTTAACGACAAACAGATGTAGCAGAACCGGATAATGGAGAAAGGCAGAAGTGAAGCCTGCAGTCCCATGTAACAAAACAGTGATAACCCCAAGTACAGATAATGTAGTAGATTTCACCTGCAGTCCTATGAAACACCACAGATAACACAGTGATAACTCTCTGAGTACAGATAATGTAGTAGATGTCACCTGCAGTCCTATGTAACACCACAGATAACACAGTGATAACTGAGTACAGATAATGTAATAGATGCTACCTGCAGTCCTATGTAACACCACAGATAACACAGTGATTACTCCCTGAGTACAGATAATGTAGTAGATGTCACCTGCAGTCCTATGTAACACCACAGATAACACAGTGATAACTCTGAGTACAGATAATGTAGTAGATGTCACCTGCAGTCCTATGTAACACCACAGATAACACAGTGATAACTCTCTGAGTACAGATAATGTAGTAGATGTCACCTGCAGTCCTATGTAACACCACAGATAACACAGTGATAACTCTCTGAGTACAGATAATGCAGTAGATGTCACCTGCAGTCCTATGTAACACCAAAGATAACACAGTGATAACTCTCTGAGTACAGATAATGTAGTAGATGTCACCTGCAGTCCTATGTAACACCACAGATAACACAGTGATAATTTTCTGAGTACAGATAATGTAGTAGATGCTACCTGCAGTCCTATGTAACACCACAGATAACACAGTGATAACTCTGAGTACAGATAATGTAGTAGATGTCACCTGCAGTCCTATGTAACACCACAGATAACACAGTGATAACTCTCTGAGTACAGATAATGTAGTAGATGTCACCTGCAGTCCTATGTAACACCACAGATAACACAGTGATAACTCTCGAGTAACTGATAACCCCGAGTACAGATAATGTAGTAGATGTCACCTGCAGTCCTATGTAACACCACAGATAACACAGTGATAACTTTCTGATTATAGATAATGTAGTAGATGTCACCTGCAGTCCTATGTAACATCACAGATAACACAGTGATAACAATCTGAATACAGATAATGTAGTAGATGTCACCTGCAGTCCTATGTAACACCACAGATCACACAGTGATAACTCTCTGAGTACAGATAATGTAGTAGATATCACCTGCAGTCCTATGTAACACCATAGATAACACAGTGATAACTCTCTGAGTACAGATAATGTAGTAGATGTCTCCTGCAGTCCTATGTAACACCACAGATAACACAGTGATAACTCTCTGAGTACAGATAATGTAGTAGATGTCACCTGCAGTCCTATGTAACACCACAGATAACACAGTGATAACTCTCTGAGTACAGATAATGTAGTAGATGACACCTGCAGTCCTATGTAACACCACAGATAACACAGTGATACCTCTCTGAGTACAGATAATGTAGTAGATGTCTCCTGCAGTCCTATGTAACACCACAGATAACACAGTGATAACTCTCTGAGTACAGATAATGTAGTAGATGTCACCTGCAGTCCTATGTAACACCACAGATAACACAGTGATAATTCTCTGAGTACAGATAATGTAGTAGAAGTCACCTGCAGTCCTATGTAACACCACAGATAACACAGTGATAACTCTCTGAGTACAGATAATGTAGTAGATGTCTCCTGCAGTCCTATGTAACACCACAGATAACACAGTGATAACTCTCTGAGTACAGATAATGTAGTAGATGTCACCTGCAGTCCTATGTAACACCACAGATAACACAGTGATAACTCTCTGAGTACAGATAATGTAGTAGATGTCACCTGCAGTCCTATGTAACACCACAGATAACACAGTGATAACTCTCTGAGTACAGATAATGTAGTAGATGTCACCTGCAGTCCTATGTAACACCACAGATAACACAGTGATCACTCTCTGAGTACAGATAATGTAGTAGATGTCCCATGCAGTCCTATGTAACATCACAGATAACACAGTGATATCTCTCTGAATACAGATAATGTAGTAGATGACACCTGCAGTCCTATGTAACACCACAGATAGCACAGAGAAAGATAGATAGATAGATAGATAGATAGATGGATGGATAGATAGATAGATAGATAGATAGATAGATAGATGGATGGATAGATAGATAGATAGATAGATAGATAGATAGATAGATAGATAGATAGATAGATAGATAATAGATAGATAGATAGATAGATAGATAGATATAGATAATAGATAGATAGATAGATAGATAGATAGATAGATAGAAAGATAGATAGTGCTTGACAATGGCCCCATTGAGCAGGGCTGAAACGTAGCGGGAATAAAGGATCAACTACCTTTTCACAAGCCTGGTGTGCTGTCTCATCTTTCGGTTTTGTGTATAGAAGACTCCTGGGCCTGGAGCCATTGAGGGATTGCACCCGTTTTCACCTACCTGTGCTGCTGTCTATTCTGTGTTTGCTAGATAGATAGATAGATAGATAGATAGACAGAGATAGATAATAGATAGATAGATAGATAGATAGATAGATAGATAGATAGATAGAGATAGATATAGATAATAGATAGATATAGATAATAGATAGATAGATAGATAGATAGATAGATAGATAGATAGATAGATAGACAGAGATAGATAGATAGATAGATAGATAGATAGATAGATAGATAGATAGATAGATAGGAGATAGATATGAGATAGATAGATAGATAGATAGATAATTACCTTCCCCCAATCAGTTGGTAGTCCCAGTTTATCCCAGTATCAGGGCTCCCAGTATTGTACATTATCCAGGGGATTATTCCCAATGCTTCCTTCCAGGATCTCTCCCCATCAGTGTCCTGTACAGTATGAGAGCGCAGCGTGTGACACTACATCCCCCTCCCCTGTTCACACAGCCCCAGCATGCTGAGCATTCCTCAGGCCACATACCCTGCGCCCTCCACACTGGATATAGAACAGAGGGGACCTCATTACCCGCACATTCCAGGCTCATTGTATCCCCCATACAGGCCGGCTGCTATTCTTACCCCACGGCACATGTGTGCGCTGTCATTGCACCTCGCATGGCAAAAACAAGCGATTCAGCTGCTTAGAAGTCATATCTGTCACTGGGAAAGCTGGGTGACAACCCATATGGCCACATTACAGCTCTTGTGCGTGCTGTTGTCATCCAGCAATAGCTGGTAAGATCTAGGCAGATGGGCCATTCCGGAGTCAGGGAAAGCTGGGTGACAACCAATGTGGTCACTACTAAGGCCCTTGTGAGGTTAAATGGCATATCTCCCTGCAGAGAAGGAATATTCATGACTGTAGAAAGTTCTGTGGCAGCTCTGACAATGCTGTGCGCACCACCGAGCTCTCTGCTAGTTTGTTACAATGTATCAGTCTGGAGTCCAGAGCATTGTTTACACTGGATACAATTGTATCCACTTCTCAGAGCAGGAGGAGCTGTGCACAGGATAACTGCTTCTGGATGGAAAGAAGAATATTTTCATTCACTGACAGCAAGCAGTGGTCTTCAAAATAGTGAGGGAAATGAAACATAAAGGGGGTCATTTATGGCAGATCTGCGACTTTTCCCCACTCACGCCAGGTCTAAAAAAGTGGACGTGGCATGGGCGTGGCCATATTATTTTCAACACCTCTTCTAGAAAATGGTCTAAATTTAAGCTAGCAAGGAAGTGGTCTTACATTTAGATCGGCGGTGGAGATCGAAGTTATGTAGATGCCGGCGCCGGGGCTTTTATGACTGGACGCCGGTCTTAATAAATGACCCCAAAAGTTTATTAGAAAGTTTTTGAACTTCATTTAAACAGTGATATCACTTACATAAACCAATTACATACCCACAAATCCCACTAATCTGGAACGCAACACAGTCTTATTCTGGATTACAGAAAGTCCCGCATTCAGGTTCAGAGAAGGTCACGCTCAGGCGGTTTTACTATCTCAGCCAGCCCTGGGGCGATGGACCTTAAACCTCCAGTACTTTGAAATTTCCAATAATCCATAAAGCCAGTGGCCGTAAATCTGCCGGATTATTGGAAATGGTTATAGAAACCATGGAAGGGATCCTTTCTGGATTGCTTCTACATAGGATGGGACAGATACTGGTAATAACATGATGAATGGGGGATTGTTATCTGAGCAATTTCCTCACATACAGTGGATGCAGCTCCAGCCCAGAGTCACTCTGTGAGATCCTAGAGCAGGGATGGCCAACCTGAGGCTCTCCAGCTGTTGCAAAACTACAACTCTCAGCATGCCCAGACTGCCTACAGCTATCAGCCTGCAGCAGGGCATGGTGGGAATTGTAGTTTACAACAGCTGGAGGGCGGCAGGTTGGCCATCCCTGTCCTCAGCGCTGATAATGTCGTCATCCCGCGCTCTGCCTCAGATGAACCTGCGCTGTGATTAGAAGCGGACATCCATCTATTTAATCAGGGTCCTTTCACCAGGAATAAGCGGCGAGGAGACAACAGACATAATTACTATATCTGCTGCTCCATGCAGCTCATATGCCGAGGTGCAAAAGTATAGACGCCCCAGACACTGATAAGAAGGAACTGGGACAGGAACGTTTGACCTGATATTTCTCAAACTGTACCCAGTCTAGATAATCCTCTGTGCACATCAACAGCACTAATCTTTCTGCGGTCTTGAGTTGGTTTCCATTTACTGACAGCAAGCAGAGTGCCACCCAAACTCTACAGATCATATTGAAGCTTTCTGCAGATACTTTGTTCTACATGTTACACCCAGAGCTGCATAGACAGTCCTTCTGGTCTCCTGGGTCCCCTCCTGCTGGTTCTGGTGTCTGTCTATCCTACTGATGCATCATGGGAGCTGTAGTGTTGACCCAGGTACTATATACCAGCCATGTGAAAACACTGCAACTCCCACCATGCAATGCAGCAGAAAGTAGTACATTATAGGATCTGAGATAATTACAGGGGGGTCTGTCAGCACAGTAATCATGATAAATCAAGGGGTTTGCGAGATTTTAATACTGATGACCTCTCCTTGCTGATCAGACAGTAGCGCCGCAGTCTTCTCTCAGCTTCTTCTAGGCCAGTGACAGCCCCATAGAAGTGAATGGAGGGGAGCGCAATACCAAGTACAGCCGCTATACTGTGCTTGAGGAGAATATAGAAGGTCAGGGTGCTTACAGTAGTGCTGGTGCCTTCTGAAACAGCTGATCAGCAGGGTCCCCACGTGTGGGACCCCCCCACCGATCAGATACTGATGAGCTATCCTTGCTGATCAGCTGTAGCACCACAGCCTTCTCTCACGTTTATTGGTCACGTGGCCTAGGCGCAGCTCAGTTCCACAGAAGTGAATGGGGCTAAGTGTGATACCAAGCACAGCTGCTATACAATGTACTGCGCTAGGCTTGGCGGGCACCAAGAAGGTCGTGGCATTCACTGGACCCAGGGACGCACCACCAATGAGGCCACGTGAGGTGATTGCCTCAGGCACCACCAGGTAGGAGCAGGAGGGGGGCAGTGGAAGGGCCATGGGCTGAAGGGAAGGGGTTACATTAAGACATTGGCATTGGGAAGTGGGGGCGGGGGCGCCGTTTCCGTTTTCGCCTCAGGTAGCAGAAAGGCTAGGTGCACCCCTGACTGGACCGCTGGTGCCTTCTAAAACAGTTGATCAGCAGAGGTCCTGGGCATCGGACCCCAACTATCAGATACCAGATACCAGAGGATAGGTCATCAGTATAAAAATATCAGAAACCCCTTTTAACAACAGTCAGCAGAATTATGAATGCAGCTCTGGAGCTGATTGGAGTACAGACATGATAGAAGTTGAGCTCACTCAATATTACGCAGCATTATATATGGTGCTGAAGCGTCAATGTGAAGCTGCTGTACTTGCCCTGAAATAAAATTTAATGGGAGACGTCTCTGATGGCGGAGAAGACATTGCTGGTCTCCATGTGTCCAGGCTTTACCCCATATGCTGCATTGCATAAATCATCACCCCTTCCCCCCCCCCTTCATTGTCATCTCTCTGCTGTCAGGTCAATGCAGGGGAAGAGGATTTACTGCAGTCGCCGCAATCCACATATAATGCAGCGGAGGCGAGCTGGGAATGTCGGCCATCTGTAATATTCCTAGTGGCAGGAAGACCGGAGGGGGGGGGGGGTAAAGTTTCCTTGGCGCTTGTCACAGCAGTGACCCTGATGGTAACCGGGGAGAGTATTATCACTCCAGAAAACGGGGAGAGTATTATCACTCCAGGAAACGGGGAGAGTATTATCACTCCAGGAAATGAGTGTTTATACATTCTAATTTGTTACAGCCATCGCGCAGAGAGGGTTTGTTACATCCTTTATATTTAGACTTTATATCTGAGGACCACAAGGGGTAACAAATAGAGGGGCAGCAAATCAAGGTGGGTTCCCTTTGGGCAGTAATCCCCTTCACTATATGGCCCAAAGCCGGGACAGGAAGGCCCAAAATCTGTCATCTTCATGGAACAAAACGGTGATGCAATGTATTGGAATGAAGGTGCCCATACAGTGGCCGTAACCCCTGCCTCTAAATTATGTGAACCCCCTAGCTACTATCAGATGAGTGAGGATCAGAATACATTCCTAACTGTAACAAACCCTCAGCTGTGAGAATTATCAGACCTGCAGAAATTTTCAGTCTCTGGTATAAAGAAAAATGTTTCCAATTCACTGACAGGAAGCAGAGATCTTGAAAACAATGAGGAATTCAACCACAAAGTTTATCAGAAAGTTGAAGAAGCTTCCATTATACAGCGATTAGGCTTCATGTACATGAGACCAGACCGGCACTGGATCATTATAGCGCGGTAACGTCTCGTGTCGCCTCGCCGCATACAATGGCCCTTAAGACTTTACGCAATCACCTTGGATGCTGCCCACCGTCTAGACAAGGATGATGCCATCTTCAGTAATTACTGGTTATCCAGTTCTCCAGAACGCTGGCATCTAAGGCCAGAAGACGCTGAAATTACCGCCATCTGGTGACAGTCCGGCAATAGTCACCATTACCAAGAGTCTCTAGCATTATTTAAAGTGACAGTACACGTGATGCCTGTCTCCACCGGCTGTGTATGTGAATGTGGAGAAATAAAAAAATAAACTATTGTTCCCTGGTATCAGCCATTTCAGACCAGTGAGAAGCTGACTATAGCGAATGCAGCCTGTTATTCCACCTTATATACACTGTAAAACCGCTATGAGAAAAAGAAGACTATATGGCGGTAATGGCCCCTTCCTCAGACATGAATGGCGTAAAAATCTGCGCTGCTACATTCCTACACTGTTCCTTCTTCTTACTGTCTGTGTCAGTCCAGAATAGAATTCCATTCATGATCTAGTGACTATAAGGGCCACTCCTCACCGGCATTTTGGACAGCTCTCTGGCAGCGAAGGGGTTAATATGGAGATATAGATGTCACTGTGCTGCCTTACATGGAAGCAAAGAGCATTAAGTTGCATTTGTGAAATTCCAGCTTGTAAGTCAGTGTAGTGAGAGCAGTTTCCATGATGTAAGGACCCCGCCGGCTGCTCGCATGCACTGCAAGGACACTGGCTTCCATCTGGATGAGATTGTGTCTCTGGAATGGAGCAGGCTCCCAGGACCTCGGGTCAACAGCACCATGGGGAAAAAATCTCCATGGACCCCGCACTTCGAGGCAACGGATTTCAAGTGCTCAGCATGGAATATTCCAAAATCCTGAGCATTCACCCTGGAGGAGCACAGCTGATTTATGGAAGGGGCGATCACAGATGGGATATTGCATGAGAGTTGCTGTTATATAGAATATCATGTCAGTGAAAGAGATCACTAACACAAAACTAGAGAATAAAACCGATAGTGGAAACTTCATATACTAAAACACTGTGCCCTCCTTCAAAAAGACACCCAGGGGTGAAGGTATCCAGTAAACCAAACCATCTACACACAGGTCCTCATCACCACTCAAAATAAAGGGAACCAGGACTCAAAGAAGGACTTCACCAAAACATTCTAATATTATAGAAGGATGGATGGATGGATGGATAGATAGATAGATAGATAGATAGATAGATAGATAGATAGATAGATAGACAGATAGACATAAAGATAGTCTCTATGTAAGCTATATGTACAAGACTATAACTATTATAATACTGCTCCTATGTACGAGAATATAACTACTATAATACTGCTCCTATGTACAAGAATATAACTACTATAATACTGCCTCCTATGTACGAGAATATAACTACTATAATACTGCTCCTATGTACAAGAAT
This sequence comes from Rhinella marina, assembly GCA_900303285.1. NCBI lineage: Eukaryota > Metazoa > Chordata > Amphibia > Anura > Bufonidae > Rhinella > Rhinella marina. The sequence goes on along the minus strand of ONZH01003562.1, from coordinate 2,739 downwards.
ATAACTACTATAATACTGCTCCTATGTACAAGAATATAACTACTATAATACTGCTCCTATGTACAAGAATATAACTACTATAATACTGCTCCTATGTACAAGAATATATCTACTATAATACTACCTCCTATGTACAAGAATATAACTACTATAATACTGCTCCTATGTACAAGAATATAACTACTATAATACTGCTCCTATGTACAAGAATATAACTACTATAATACTGCTCCTATGTACAAGAATATAACTACTATAATACTGCTCCTATGTACAAGAATATAACTACTATAATACTGCCTCCTATGTACAGGAATATAACTACTATAATACTGCTCCTATGTACAAAAATATAACTACTATAATACGGATCCTATGTACAAGAATATAACTACTATAATACTGCTCCTATGTACAAGAATATAACTACTATAATACTGCCTCCTATGTACAAAAATATAACTTCTATAATACTGCTCCTATGTACAAGAATATAACTTCTATAATACTGCTCCTATGTACAAGAATATAACTACTATAATACTGCCTCCTATGTACAAGAATATAACTACTATAATACTGCTAATATGTACAAGAATATAACTACTATAATACTGCCTCCTATGTACAATAATATAACTACTATAATACTGCTCCTATGTACAAGAATATAACTACTATAATACTGCCTCCTATGTACAAGAATATAACTACTATAATACTGCTCCTATGTACAAGAATATAACTACTATAATACTGCTCCTATGTACAAGAATATAACTAACAATAATACTGCTCCTATGTACAAGTATATAACTACTATAATACTGCTCCTATGTACAAGAATATAACTGCTATAATACTGCTCCTATGTACAATAATATAACTACTATAATACTGCTCCTATGTACAAGAATATAACTACTATAATACTGCTCCTATGTACAAGAATATAACTACTATAATACTGCCTCCTATGTACAAGAATATAACTATTATAATACTGCTCCTATGTATAAGAATATAACTACTATAATACTGCCTCCTATGTACAAGAATATAACTACTATAATACGGCTCCTATGTACAAGAATATAACTACTATAATACTGCCTCCTATGTACAAGAATATAACTACTATAATACTGCTCCTATGTACAAGAATATAACTACTATAATACTGCTCCTATGTACAAGAATATAACTACTATAATACTGCTCCTATGTATAAGAATATAATTACTATAATACTGCTCCTATGTACAGAAATATAACTACTGTAATACTGCTCCTATGTACAAGAATATAACTATTATAATACTGCTCCTATGTACAATAATATAACTATTATAATACTGCTCCTATGTACAATAATATAACTATTATAATACTGCTCCTATGTACAATAATATAACTATTATAATACTGCTCCTATGTACACGAATATAACTATTATAATACTGCTCCTATGTACAATAATATAACTATTATAATACTGCTCCTATGTACAATAATATAACTACTATAATACTGCTCCTATGTACACGAATATAACTATTATAATACTGCTCCTATGTACAAGAATATAACTACTATAATACTGCTCCTATGTACAAGAATATAACTACTATAATACTGCTCCTATGTACAAGAATATAACTATTATAATACTGCTCCTATGTACAAGAATATAACTACTATAATACTGCCTCCTATGTACAAGAATATAACTACTATAATACTGCTCCTATGTACAAGAATATAACTACTATAATACTGCTCCTATGTATAAGAATATAACTACTATAATACTGCTCCTATGTACAAGAATATAACTACTATAATACTGCTCCTATGTACAAGAATATAACTACTATAATACTGCCTCCTATGTACAAGAATATAACTACTATAATACTGCCTCCTATGTACAAGAATATAACTACTATAATACTGCTCCTATATACAAGAACATAACTACTATAATACTGCTCCTATGTACAACAATATATCTACTATAATACTGCTCCTATGTACAACAATATAACTACTATAATACTGCCCTATGTACAACAATATAACTACTATAATACTGCTTCCTATGTACAAGAATATAACTACTATAATACTGCTCCTATGTACAAGAATATAACTACTATAATACTGCCTCCTATGTACAAGAATATAACTACTATAATACTGCTCCTATGTACAAGAATATAACTACTATAATACTGCTCCTATGTACAAGAATATAACTACTATAATACTGCTCCTATGTACAAGAAAATAACTACTATAATACTGCCTCCTATGTACAACAATATAACTACTATAATACTGCTCCTATGTACAAGAATATAACTACTATAATACTGCCTCCTATGTACAAGAATATAACTACTATAATACTGCTCCTATGTACAAGAATATAACTACTATAATACTGCTCCTATGTACAAGAATATAACTACTATAATACTGCTCCTATGTACAAGAATATAACTACTATAATACTGCTCCTATGTACAAGAATATAACTACTATAATACTGCTCCTATGTACAAGAATATAACTACTATAATACTGCTCCTATGTACAAGAATATAACTACTATAATACTGCTCCTATATACAAGAATATTACTATTTTTGCCCCTATGGAGACACATATAGATCAGGGGTCCCGGACTTTTTCCATTTAATGAGATAGAAAAGATGGTGTGTAGCGGTTGTTTGG